>CM066202.1:22282059-22495142 GCA_033675215.1 Rhodiola kirilowii | reverse complement strand
GGAAAATCCTTGAGTCAAGCTATGCAGGAACGAACTTAGCTAGAAATTCAGAATTACAACGTGAACTAGGAAATCTTGTGCAAGGAGAATTGTCTGTTGCAATGTACAAGAGAAAGCTTGAGTCCATATGGCAAGAGCTAGATGCACTGAAGATCAAAAAATGTACTAATGCTGGCAAGTGTGCTTGTTGTAAACAGACTGATGAGGATTGTAAGAGAGATAGAGTCATAAAGTTTTTGATGGGATTAAATGATGAATATGCTTCTGTGAGGACACATGTCTTTTCTTTAAGTGAAGTGCCCCAATTCAGTACTGTTTATGGTCTAGCTTTATCAGAAGAAGCCTCCAGGAAAGCGAGACAAGCTGGGAAAGTTGAAGCATCAGCTTTAGCTATACAGACAGATCAAGCAAACAACAGTCAGTTCACTAATAACCAGAGTGGACAGATGAGACAGTATAATGCCAGTTATAACAATCAAATGAGAGGCAAGGATGGTGGCAGAGGAGGTTTTGGTAGAGGCAGACCTAGACTATTTTGTTCACATTGCCAAATGCATGGCCGTTTGAAAGAAAATTGCTATAAATTGGTTGGATATCCACAGAATTACAAGATGAGCAGAAATGCAAATACTAATGGAAATAGTAATTCTGGTGCTGGAGGAAAGTACAATGCTAATGCTGTTTCTAACACTAATAATGATGGAAATCCAGGGGATAGTGTTGCCAAGCAGTTCACTAATGAGCAACTAGAGCAGATTCTGGCTTTGTTCAAAGGGAATGGTATAACTGAAAGGACCAATAATGCTCAAGTCAATATGGCTCATACTCACATGGCAGGTATAGTTAACTCTCAACCTGAGTTTATGATAAATGGTGATTGGTTACTTGATAGTGGTGCTACCAGCCACTTTACATATGATGTGAATTTGCTGAAGAATATACATGAATTAAGGTAAGCTCATAAGGTTACCTTACCTAATGGTGAATTTTTTGAGATAAGGAGTACGGGAGATTGTCATTTACAGAATGGAGTTATTCTATATGATGTATTGCTGGTACCCGAATTTCAAGTGAACTTGATATCAGTTTATAGAC
The DNA here is from genome assembly GCA_033675215.1 of Rhodiola kirilowii. Classification (NCBI taxonomy): domain Eukaryota; kingdom Viridiplantae; phylum Streptophyta; class Magnoliopsida; order Saxifragales; family Crassulaceae; genus Rhodiola; species Rhodiola kirilowii. Next base: position 22,494,047 of record CM066202.1, on the reverse strand, counting down.
TTGTTGCAGACCTGAAATGTCAAGTGTTATTTACTGACAGTGATTGTACTGTCCAGGACCATCAAGGCAGGATAATCCTAAGGACTGGTAAACCAGTTGGAGCTTTGTATAGCACTAAGCAGTTGAAGTTTGCTGGCAGTACTGATGCAGTGCATAGTCTTGAAGTTCAGAAGTCTCTTCATGAAATGGAATTATGGCATAATAGATTGGGTCATGCACCTATGGATGTTGTAAATCAGTTGTTGGAAAATAAGTCACCAAGAGTTATGTGTAAAAACTCTAAGTACCAGTGTACTGTGTGTCCTTTGGCTAAGCAGACAAAGCTACCTTTTTCTTTAAGTACTCACAATACAAATGCACCATTTGAGCTATTGCATAGTGATGTTTGGGGTCCTTTCCATATTCCCAGTATATCGAATGCTCAGTATTTTTTGACTGTGGTGGATGATTACACAAGGGCCGTCTGGACTTTTCGGATGCAACATAAATCAGAGACCACTGATGTTATCATTAATTTGTTTCACATGATTAATACTCAATTTGGGAGGTCTGTGAAAACATTTAGGTCTGATAATGGAGGTGAGTTCTTCAATCACAAACTCACTGCATTTTTTCAGTCCAAATGTTGTGTCCACCAAAGTAGTTGCCCATATACGCCACAACAAAATGGCTTGCGGAAAGGAAGCATAGGCACATACTTGAGGTTGCTAGAGCTCTAATGTTTGAGGCTGGCTTACCTAAGCATTTTTTGGGAGATAGTGTACTCACTGCAATACACATTATCAATAGATTACCAACACCTGTTCTGAAGGGTAAGAGTCCATGGGAGATGTTGTTTGGAGAAAAGCCACATGTTGATCATTTGAAAGTGTTTGGGTGTTCCTGTTATGCTAGCACAAATGCTCATAATAGAGACAAGTTTGATCCTAGAGCTCTTGAATGCATTTTCTTGGGCTACCCAGTGGGACAAAACGGATACAAGTTATTTTGTCTATCCACTCAGCAAATATTAATCAGCAGGCATGTAGTTTTCAGAGAAGAAGTATTTCCTTTCAAGAGGAATTTGTCTAACTCAGCTCCTAGTGTCCCTCAATCAGTCTTTCCAACTGTGATTCCAACCACTGATGATTTACATTTCAATGATGATGATCTTCTGGCTACTCCTGCCACAGATGATGATCATTTATTTTTTTGATGCTAATGCTCCTGATGATCCAGTTTTTCTTGATGACCAGAGTCCTGATGCTCAAACTACTGGTACTAGTTCAGATGATTCTCAGGATACTGTTGATATACCTGTTGAAATTGCAGTGCCATCAGTTCCTCGAAGAACTTCAACAAGAGTTGTTAAACCTCCAGCCTGGACTAAGGACTATATATGCAACCGAGTCACATCTAAGTCCTCTCCACATCAGATACAACATTTCCTGTCATACTCCAAATGTGCTCCACATCATGCTATTTTTTCTTTACAAATTTCCAGTGTCAAAGAGCCTTCCTCTTATACTCAAGCCAGTAAAGACACTCAGTGGGTTGAAGCCATGAATAAAGAGATTACAGCTCTGGAAGGGAATAATACTTGGTTGTTGACGGATTTACCAAAGGATAAGACTGTAGTTGACTGCAAATGGATTTATAAGATAAAGTATTTGGCAGATGGAAGCATAGAGAGATTTAAAGCCAGATTAGTGGCCAGAGGTTTTACACAGATTGAAGGACTGGATTATCATGAGACATTTGCCCCTGTGGCTAAAATGACTACGGTCAGGTGCTTATTGGCCATTGATGCAGCAAGAAATTGGCCTTTACACCAACTTGATGTAGACAATGCCTTTTTACATGGCACTCTTGAAGAAGAAGTATACATGAAGCTGCCACCAGGTTTTTACAAAAAGGAAAAGGCTGCTGGCAAGGTATGCAAATTAATCAAAAGTTTATATGGTCTCAAACAAGCTAGTAGGCAGTGGTTTGCTAAATTTAGTAGTTCCTTAGTGGAATTTGGTTTTCAATCTAGCTTGAATGATTACTCCTTATTCACTTTAACTCGAGGTAGTGTTTTCTTGATCTTATTGGTTTATGTGGATGATGTTCTAATCACTGGGAATTTAGAGGAAATCATCAGTGAAGTGAAGCAGTTTATTCATGAGAAATTTCGAATACTTGGGACAGTTGAAGTATTTTCTTGGCCTTGAGGTGGCACGTTCAACAGATGGAATTTTCTTGCACCAATGAAAATATGGATTATAACTTTTGGAGGAACACAACTTAACTGACTGTAAACCAGCTAAGACCCGTATGAGACTCAAGCACAATTTAAGTATGTCTGCTACTGCTGTTATGGCTGATCCCCTGCATTACAGACGACTAGTTGGGAAGTTAATCTATTTGACGATCACTAGACCTGATCTGGCATACCCTGTACACATTCTAAGTCAGTTCATGCAGCATCCTACTGAAGATCATCACACTGCAGCTCTCAGACTTCTTCGCTTTGTCAAAGCAGCACCTGCTCAGAGCATTTATTTCTCTGCAACTTTAGACCTTACATTGCAAGCTTTCTGTGATGTTGATTGGGCTGCCTGCCCCTTGATGAGGCGTTCCATTACAGGACATTGCGTTATGCTGGGTCCTTACATTATATCCTGGAAAACAAAGAAGCAACCCGTTGTTTCCCGGTCTTCAGCTGAGTCTGAATACCGTTCCATGGCAGCTGTTTGCTGTGAACTCACTTGGTTAGCCAGGTTAATATCTGATATGGGTGTCACTGTCTCAGCTCCGATTCATCTCCATTGTGACAACAAAGCGGCAATCCACATTGCTCACAACCCAGTTTTCCACGAGCGCACTAAGCTTGTGGAATTGGATTGTCATTTGGTTCGGTCCCATGTTATTTCCAGATTCATTCTCCCTCTTCACATCAACATAAGTGATCAGTCGTCAGACATCTTTACCAAGCCGTTAACGCGAGAGCAGCTTCGCTACTTGTTCTCCAAGCTTGGAGTGTCCATGCAGTGAAGAAGGAAAGAAGCTCAGCTCTGGTGATATAACTGGACTTCAAAAAGTGTATGATTCTGTTTCATGGGAGTATCTGAGATCTGTCCAGGAGAGTATGGGCTTCGGCTCTAAATGGATGGTTTGGATGGCGAAATGTTATTCCTCGGCTACTCTTTCGATTCTCATCAACGGTTCCCATTCGAAGGCAATACCTATGGAAAGAGGTATTCGCCAAGGTGATCCCCTCTCACCATTCCTTTTTCTTTTGGCGGCTGAAGGTCTCTCGAGGATCATGAACTGTGCAGTACAGAAAGGGAGGATTAGTGGCGTGGAGTGGGTGAAGAATGGGGCCAGCCTCACTCATTTGCAGTTTGCCGATGACACAATTTTGTTCTGTAAGCCGGACCTGCAGGAAGTCCGCAAGATCAAACACATCCTAAATTCTTTTGCCGTTTGCTTTGGACTCAGTATAAACTTCAGCAAAAGTAGTTGCTTAGGCATTGGCCTGGTTGAAGAGGAGGTGAAGAAGTTCGCAGAGGTTTTGGGCTGTCCTGCGGGTAAGTTCCCACTGAAATACTTAGGTATGCAAGTGGGTGCGAATCCGGGCAGAATAAGCACGTGGAATTCGGTTATTCAGAAGTTCAAGCAGAAGTTGGCCTCTTGGCGAAGTGCCAATTTGTCCATGGCGGGAAGGGTAGTGCTTATCAAGTTGGCACTGTGCAATCTCCCCTTGTACTACGCTTCAATGTACAAAATGCCAATCTCAGTGGCCCAAGAAATGGAGAGAATCCAAAGAGGGTTCCTATGGGGCAGCTCGGGTGTGAAGAGGAAGATCCATTACGTAAAATGGTCTAAGATCACGAAGCCAAAGAAATATGGAGGGCTGGGAATCAACGGGTTAGTAGACATGAACCTTTCTCTCTTGGCCAAGTGGTTGTGGAAATTGGTGTCCGGTAAAGAAGGTGTGGAGGAAGATGGTTCTAGAGAAGTATGGTATAAAGAGAGGGCATGCTCCCAATGAAACCTCAATTTCTCCATACAGACTATCTAGTGGCTGGAAGGATATCATAAAAACGGTTCAAGGGAACTCTGAGGTTGCCTTGGCATTCAAGGAAGGTTTGAGGCTGAAGCTAGGATCAGGCAATGCAACTTCATTCTGGCATGATGTTTGGTTGGGGGAAAAGCCAATTAAAGTGCAATATCCAAAGCTTTTCCTCCTGGCAGTGAACAATAGAGCCTCAGTGAGGGAGATGGGGGACTGGTCTGGTAAGGGAAGAAGTAAAGAAGAGAGAATTGGAAGAGAGCTTGAAGCACATCCAACTGAAAGACAGGGAAGAGGACATGATCGTTTGGACCTTTCGGCAGATGGGAATTTCAGCACAAATTCCCTTATGCAAGCAGCGTTGGCAATCAGAAAAAATAAGAAAGGGTGGGAAGAGACACCGTTCCAGCTCTGGTCAGGGCTGGCTCCACCTAAGGTCGAGCTGCTGATTTGGAGAGTTTATGGAGACAGTTTACCTTCCAAGGTTAATCTCTTCAAACGCAGAGTAATAAGAAGGGAGGAGGACCTCGTATGTGTGTTTTGCAGATCGGCACAGGAGACTACTGACCACTTAATGCTGCATTGCCCATGGAGCTGGAAGTTATGGGCTATGAGCATCAATTGGTGGGGAGCTAGCTAGGTAATGCCGGAGACAGCAAGAAACCTACTTGAAAGCTGGGCACTTCTCAGCACCTCAAAGTCATACAAGAGGGTATGGAGAACGCTGGGTTACGCGATCGTATGGTCTATTTAGGAAGAGCGAAATAATAGGTGCTTCCAGAGCAAGACCAGGAGGGTGGAGGACGTTGGGGAATTAGTGAAGGTCCGCCTCGCATGGTGGGCAAAATACCGAAGCTCTAAATGCCTATACTCGACTTCAATAATCAGCAGAAACATTGAAGAAGTGAGGGAGAGTTTCTAAAGCACTTGAGAAGACCCCTGGCAGAATGGCAGCTAAAGTTAGGATAAAACCCAAGTCACAACGTAGGGAGTAGAGTGGCAACACTTCAAGTGCGACTTGGATGATATCCAGACTGAAATCAAGCTTTCTCAGGGGTAGGGAATAGTCATTAGTGATTATTACCCTTATTTATATTCAGTTGTAAGTGTTTCGACACAGTCAGGTGTAGCAGTGTATCTTTTTGGGTGGTTTCATCCACTTATGAATCGAAAAAAAATGATTATATGAGTGTTAATCAGTCTTAGGCATTCGCTTACAAAGTCGCATGTCTCATTTGTTCATCAGCTTTGCGTGTGGGGTTCAGAAGGGTGGGAAAAGCAGAAATCCAAATTCTTGCAGGTTCCACCTGGTAGGACACCGAACGCACTCTCGGACACGCGTGTGCAGTTTCACCAGGACCAGATGCATTTTTTGGTTGTGAATGAAACTCAACTTGCCATATACGAGACCACAAAACTAGAATGTGTAAAATAGGTAAACATGGGTTTAATTAAATTTGATATCAGATTGCTTTTTTTCATCCTATGTGCCTCTGTAGTAATCCAATATATAATTAAAAAGTAACATATGACTGATTCTTAATGTTCTGAATTTGCAGTGGGTACCGCGTGAGAATTGATGAGCCGTATTTATACGACTCATCGAGTAATCAAATCCCACCAATTCCAGCACTTTATTATCCAAACAGTTACTTCTTAGTGTCGTTTTGTATTTCAGGTGTTTTGGAAGCTCTAGGAGGAATCGCGCTTAAAGATGGCTTTTTATGCCAAAAACATCACAGTTTCAGATTTGACCTTTGGACCTTCGACGGAGAGCTGGGAATGAACCGCTAATCATAAAAATACGAGGCATATACCGTTGCGTAGGTGACTCAATTCCCTACAACTCTCTAGTTCACACCGAGAGCATCCGAGGTCGTTTGGAATGTCAAATCGAGAGCCGAAGTCAAAACAGATGCGCAGAACGGATGAACAGTAACTCCGGCCGTGAACAGTAATTCCGGTAGTGAACAGTAATTCCGGCTGTGAACAGTAATTTCGGGAAATTTCCTAATTTCATGCATGACGGTTTAGAGGTATCTAGAAGGTTCTGGAAGGGTCTACACAGATCTGGAAGACTAGCAGAAGAAGAAAACTTAGAGACCAAGCAAAGTCGGTTTTAGGACATGTTTCCTAAAACCGTTTTTGGACCGACTTCAATTTGGAAGCTTAGAGGCCTGAGTTTTCTCTATAAATACAGCCTCATATCAACCTTTCAAAGCATCCCAAAACGTGGAGAGCTCCTCTCTCCACAAAATCCTCTTCACTCTTCATGGCCGAAACCCTAGCTTGCTCCGCCCTTTCCTCCACCATATTCAGCCGTGCACTGCCCTACTCAGCCCCTGCACTGCCCTATTCTGCCCTATCTCAGCCACGTCTCAGCCACACACGGCCAGTCCTTAGTCCCCTCGGTTTAGTGAAGTTCTCTTGTATTTTCATTACCTTGCATTGTTTACTTATGACTATGTGTAACTAATCTTATTATTCGGGCTAGGGTTTATACATTGTGACGATGTTTTTGAGACTTGGTTCGTAATGCTATATTCATTGTTTTACTAATTCTCGTGTATGAATTCCATGAATTATCGCTAGACTAGGCGGATACTTTGTCGTAAAACCTAGTTGCGCATATTTCTATATTAATCATCTATCTAATACTTTGTCGGTTGGATAGGTAGCACGTCTAGGTTAGATAACACCTTTGTCGGGTTATTAAACCTAGGGGAATTAGAAGCTTAACACCTTTGTCGGGTTAAGTTGTGGCGTAACACCTTTGTCGGGTTACTTGGGAAGTCACCTTTGTCGGGACAACCACACTTAGAAACTATGAATTAGAATATTAGAAGTCGATGATAAAACAAGTCACAATCAAACCCTAGTCTGAATATTCTCATCATTATTCACTCAGTTTATTTCCTTATTGCACTTGTTTCCTAATCTCTCACAAACCCCAATTGCCTTTTCTTTCCTTTTTCAGAACAAAGTAGTAACCAATCTAGCTCCCTTGGGTTCGACCCTTGCTTGCCACTGTACTACACTAGTTTCTCGCAAGGAAAATATAAATTTAAATTTGCAGGTCATACGACGCCTGTCAAGAATGCTGCCCCGATTTCTCATGCGACCTTCTCGTGTGATAGTCAATTGGTGTATGCTGGGTTTTTAGATGCAACGGTATGCGTATTCGGTGCTTCGGACCTCAAGTTGCGATGCCGTATTAACCCTACAACATATCTACCAGCCAATGTCAGGTGCGTGCTTGTTCCTTTGTTTTGATTGGTTGGTTGAGCTTCAGTTATCAGTTTCCATGTGCACCACATGTTGGACGTCTGTTATCTGAAAATAAATTTATTTCATGCGGATCTAACAATAATAAACCGTTTCAGCAGTGATGTTAATTAACCAACATGCATATATAAATCTGAACATGCATATACGAATCTGAACATGCATATATGAATCTGAACGAATACAGTTATCAGAATCTGATACAAACAAACAGATATTAAAAGGACAGCAAACCGAGTTGGTGATTCAGTCACGTCGTTGACGCTGTCCTTAAAGCTGATTTGCCTCCCGTGCTGGATTTGACGGCAAAAAGCTTCCCAGGATAAAAGAACCTCAGCAAGCGCGTTGAGCACTGTAGCCTTGCGGATCGAACCTATTCGATCTTCTGCTATCACAGATCGGAAAAAACAAGAGACGAGATGTGTAGGAGTGTTGTATTGTGTGTGTTTTGAACTGAAGCGCAGGCTTCTTTATATAGTCGAGAGGAGAAACCGTTTTGCTGCTGGCTTTTTGGAAAAGATATGAACTGTCTTGTTTATCCGAACGCAACAGTCCAAGTTCTTATCTCGAAAAATCAGCAACCGCCTCCAACAGCTTTGACTGACTCAGTCTCGCTGAAGACTTGCTCTTGTTCGGTTTAATTATGCAAAATCGAAATTAGAATAACCAAAAACGAACCGCGCAACCCGCTGAGAAAATTGACGGCATTCACCCGGATGATGTGGGCGCGCACAAGACAGGCCAAATTCGACGTCGTCGACCGGATGATTTCCCCCCCCCCCCCCCCTGCGCACGCCCGCGAAGGCATTTTGGAAGAGTTTCTTTTAACAACTTAACAAGCTTGTTATGGAAATCATATATGAACAAACATTGTTCCCATTTGGCCTCCAATGTGGGATATAAGACTTTCACACAAGTGAAATCCAACCCATATCAATCCCTACCAAGGTCAAGTTCCATGGTTTTTGGCACTACTTTGAGCATCAATTACTCATTCGATTTAGCTTCGTTTTTGGCGATTCAATACTTGATTTCATACCTCACACGTCAAGGTATTTTAATCTAATTTTGTCAACAAGATTGGAGGTGTTCTCCACGCTCAATTTTAGGTCTCAAATGTGGCGCACCACCATTTTCTTCAACCCACTACAAACACATTTTCCAACAATCCCCCACATGAAGAAAATCGAGTGGTGAAATCAAATAAAACAATAATCCTCGATAATCAACTCGACACGAAGTGGTGATAGCTTCTACGGATAATATCTGCACAGGATAGGTAGGTTACCCCTTTGAACCTTCCATTGAGATAACATGATCTCTTTACTGACTATTCAGTAGACTTGATGTCTTTGAACTGTTCGTCTTATACTGTAAACGAAATCAAGTTTCCACAGATATTATCCTGATCTTATTCAGTTCTTACTGGTGGGCTCATTTTGGTCGTGATACCCCTTTCCTGGTTCTGCAAGAGTTTCTAAAGAATTAAGCCCTTTGAATTCTCCTTTGAAGCGACCCCACTTCTCTCTCACATAGGTGATTCTTTCTTAAAGTAATCCTGCATTACCCATTTGAATCTCACTATTCAAATTACTAGAATCATTAAAAGCTTCGAGCTTAGCCTCGTGCAGGAGTCACTGTTTTATCTGGGAATAGGATTGGGGTGTTACCCCCCACAGTGACCTCACACAGTCTTAGCAGGTAGGTTGTCCCTTTGAACCAAGTTCTTGGGATCTCCAGTCATCATGGTAGGGTTTTCCTTTGCCTCAACTTTTATAGCCCAAGGGCTTAAGCCTATGCTTTGATGTTAGCAATCAAAAGGCTTTAGTCCCATTCCCTTAGTTGTCTTCTCTACTTGGTCCCTATTTAACCCTTTGGTTAACGGATCCGATATATTTTCTTTGGACCTCACGTAGTCAATGCTTATGACTCCGGATGAGAGAAGTTGTCTTATGGTATTGTGTCTTCGACGTATGTGCCTAGACTTACCATTATACATGACATTCTGTGCCCTACCAATTGTTGATTGATTATCGCAATACACACATATTGGTGGCACAGGGTTTTTCCAACCAGGAATATCCTCTACAAAATTCCTTAACCACTCTGCTTCTTCGCCGCATTTATCTAATGCCACGAACTCAGCTTCCATCGTGGATCTGGTTATTAGAGTTTGTTTCGAGGATTTCCATGACACGGCTGCACCTCCCAAAGTGAATACATATCCACTAGTGGCCTTTGAGTCTTGTATATCAGATATCCAGCTTGCATCAGTGTAACCTTCAATGACTTCCGGATATCTGGTATAATGTAGACCGTAATCACGAGTAAATCGTAGATACTTCAGTACTCTCACGATGGCTTTCCAGTGTTCATAACCTGGGTTACTCGTATATCTTGCAAGCCTACTCACACAATAAGCAATATCAGGTCTAGTACAATTCATCAAGTACATTAGACTGCCTATTACTTTTGAGTATTCCACTTGAGAGATACTCTCCCCTTTGTTTTTAGACAGATGGTGGTTCATATCTATAGGAGTTTTATAAACTCCTACACTATCTTTCCCAAATTTGTCTAAAATCTTATCAACGTAGTGTGCTTGGCTTAAGACAAATCCATCTGCCGTCCTTGTGATTTTAATCCCTAAAATTACATCGGCCAGACCTAAGTCTTTCATATCAAACCTTGAGTTTAACATGGACTTAGTAGATTTAACCATTTCTTCATTGTTTCCCACAATGAGAATATCATCGACGTATAAGCACAAAAGCACATACCCGTGTTCAGTGTTTTTGCTATATACACATTTGTCACACTCGTTGATTTTGAATCCATTTGACAATATCACTTTGTCAAATTTCTCATGCCACTGTTTTGGTGCCTGTTTCAGACCATAGAGAGACTTAACAAGTTTACAGACTTTTCTCTCTTGTCCTGGCGCTTTACAACCCTCAGGTTGTTCCATATATATCTCTTCTTCAAGATCTCCATTCAAGAAGGCAGTCTTCACATCCATTTGATGAATTTCTAAATTGCGCAGAGCTGCAATTGCAATTATCATCCTTATAGATGTGATCCTTGTCACAGGTGAGAATGTATCAAAGTAGTCTAGACCTTCCTTTTGTCTATATCCTTTGATCACAAGTCTCGCTTTGTACTTTTCAACAGTACCATCAACTTTCATTTTCTTAGTAAAAATCCACTTTGAATCAAGTGGCTTACATCCCGGAGGAAGATTAACTAACTCCCAAGTATGATTTTGCATAATGGAGTCTAGTTCACTTTTTATGGCTTCTTTCCATATAGGGCCATCAACAGAGCTTATAGCTTCATTATATGTAGGAGGTCCCGCCTCAACCATAAAGGTTACAAAATCAGGTCCAAACGAATTTTCAACCCTTGCTCTTTTGCTTCTTCTTGGTTCCTCCACATTTGTATCATCCTCGGATACTTCTTCTTGTTGGTGATACATTTCAGTAGTATCTTCACCTATCTCATAAGGTGAACTCGCTGGTTTTTCTTTATAAGGAAACCGATGTTCAAAGAACGAAGCATTCTTAGACTCTATAATTGTGTTCTTGTGTATATCAGAGTTTTTAGACTCATACACAATGAACCTATACGCATTACTATTATGCGCATAGCCTATAAAGACACAATCAACTGTCTTTGGTCCTATCTTCATTCTTTTAGGACCGGGAGCCATTACTTTCGCTAAGCATCCCCACACTCGCAAGTGTTTGTAAGCAGGTTTTCTCCCTTTAAATAATTCATAGGGAGATTTCTCCTTCCTTTTTCGGGGTATTCGATTTAGCAGATAGTTAGCCGACAAAACGGCCTCCCCCCACATTGACTGGGGTAACCCTGAACTAAGTAACATCGCATTCATCATTTCTTTGATAGTGCGATTCTTACGTTCAGCTACACCATTCGATTGAGGAGAATAAGGTGGTGTAACCTCATGTATGATTCCAGTTTGTGCACACAGTGCCCCAAATGGTTCTACATATTCACCACCACGATCACTTCGTAGCCTTTTAATCTTTTTATTTAGTTGGTTTTCCACTTCCAACTTATACATGGCAAATTTCTCTACTGCTTCATCCTTGCTCTTTAGCAAGTATATTGAACAATATTTTGTACTGTCATCTATGAAAGTCACAAAATATTTATTTCCACCTCTTGTTGGCATGAATTTCAAGTCACATAGATCACTATGTATTAAGTCAAGGGGTTCAGTGTCTCTTTCAACACTATGAAATGATGTTCTTGTTAGTTTTGCTTCAACACAAATTTCACACTTGTGTTCGGAATCAAATTGAAATTTTGGTATACAGTCCAATTTCATTAGATTCCTTATCGAGTCATAATTCACATGACCTAATCTACCATGCCATAAATTAGATGACTCAAGCAAGTAAGCGGAAGAATTTTTATTGATAGAATTGATAGCAATTACATTGAGTTTCCACATTCCATCCTTCACGTAACCACGTCCCACATACATGCCGTTCTTTGAAAGAACGACCTTCTGGGACTCAAACACCATCTTAAAACCATGACTCGTAAGTAAGGTTCCAGACACTAAATTCTTCCTGACATCAGGCACATATGAAACATTGGTCAGTTTTAGCTCCTTGCCCGACGTCATCTTCAACATCACACTTCCTTTTCCCTTGACTTCTGAGGTGGCCAAGTTGCCCATGTACACCTTCTCTCCATTTTCAGTCAACTTCAGCTCAGAGAAGGCATTCTTGTCAGAGCAGATGTGGTGGGTTGCTCCAGTATCCAGCCACCACTCCTTGGGGTTGGAATCCACCAGACTCAGCTGAGAAATCACAGCCACTAGTTGCTCTTCATCTCCCTCGGTGACATTCGCCTTCTTCTTCTTTGGAGCTCTACAATCAGCAGATCGGTGACCCTCTTTGTCACAATTGAAGCACTTTCCAGCAAACTTCGGCTGTGCTTTCTTCTTGATAACCCTACTCTTGGGTCCAAGCTTGTTTAAGGGCTTCTTCCCTTTAGAGCTAGCACCATGCTCCACTATGTTAGCCCTTTCTGAAGGCAGCTTTGTCCTCTTATCAGAGAGTCGATTGTCCTCTTCATTCTTGAGGCGAATCACCAGGTCTTCCATAGACATTTCCTTCCGCTTGTGCTTAAGGTAATTCTTGAAGTCCTTCCACCCTGAAGGCAGCTTCTCAATTACTGCAGCAACCTGGAATGGTTCATTCACTACCATTCCTTCAGCGTTCATCTCATGCATGATCAACTGCAAGTCATGCACTTGACTGGTCACAGTCTTCGAATCCACCATTGAGAATTCGAGGAAGCGTCCCACCAGGTACTTCTTGGAGCCAGCATTCTCTGTTCGGTACTTCCGATCAAGCGCCACCCAAAGGTCCTTAGCTGAACTTTTGGATTTGTACACCTTGTACAACACGTCATTAAGACAGTTCATCACATAATTGCGACAAAGATACTCAGCATCTTTCCATGCATTGTATGCAAAGAGCACTTGATTGTCCGCCTCACCCTCAGCCACCGTAGGTGTCTCCTCGGTCAGATACCGGGACAACCCTAATTGGGAGAGGTAGAAATGCATCTTAGGCTGCCATGTAGTGAAGTTCAACCCAGTGAACTTCTCAGGCCTTTCAGCTGCCATAACTGCAGCAGGCACTTGTGCCACCATAGCATTTGGAACTGGACCCGCAGGTCCATTCCCGGCCGGAGCCATCAGTGGGGTAGTCGCAGCCGACTCAGCAGCATCCTGGTGATGTTGGACACCTTCCATGTCCACAGATTGAACATTGTTTTGTCCTTGTTCAGAATTCATTGCTACAACAGAGACAGATCTGTTAGTATGAAATATTTTTCAGATAATAACGAAGCAGAAATCAGCTTTAAGACTGTTGGACGTCTGTTATCTGAAAATAAATTTATTTCATGCGGATCTAACAATAATAAACCGTTTCAGCAGTGATGTTAATTAACCAACATGCATATATAAATCTGAACATGCATATACGAATCTGAACATGCATATATGAATCTGAACGAATACAGTTATCAGAATCTGATACAAACAAACAGATATTAAAAGGACAGCAAACCGAGTTGGTGATTCAGTCACGTCGTTGACGCTGTCCTTAAAGCTGATTTGCCTCCCGTGCTGGATTTGACGGCAAAAAGCTTCCCAGGATAAAAGAACCTCAGCAAGCGCGTTGAGCACTGTAGCCTTGCGGATCGAACCTATTCGATCTTCTGCTATCACAGATCGGAAAAAACAAGAGACGAGATGTGTAGGAGTGTTGTATTGTGTGTGTTTTGAACTGAAGCGCAGGCTTCTTTATATAGTCGAGAGGAGAAACCGTTTTGCTGCTGGCTTTTTGGAAAAGATATGAACTGTCTTGTTTATCCGAACGCAACAGTCCAAGTTCTTATCTCGAAAAATCAGCAACCGCCTCCAACAGCTTTGACTGACTCAGTCTCGCTGAAGACTTGCTCTTGTTCGGTTTAATTATGCAAAATCGAAATTAGAATAACCAAAAACGAACCGCGCAACCCGCTGAGAAAATTGACGGCATTCACCCGGATGATGTGGGCGCGCACAAGACAGGCCAAATTCGACGTCGTCGACCGGATGATTTCCCCCCCCCCCCCCCCTGCGCACGCCCGCGAAGGCATTTTGGAAGAGTTTCTTTTAACAACTTAACAAGCTTGTTATGGAAATCATATATGAACAAACATTGTTCCCATTTGGCCTCCAATGTGGGATATAAGACTTTCACACAAGTGAAATCCAACCCATATCAATCCCTACCAAGGTCAAGTTCCATGGTTTTTGGCACTACTTTGAGCATCAATTACTCATTCGATTTAGCTTCGTTTTTGGCGATTCAATACTTGATTTCATACCTCACACGTCAAGGTATTTTAATCTAATTTTGTCAACAAGATTGGAGGTGTTCTCCACGCTCAATTTTAGGTCTCAAATGTGGCGCACCACCATTTTCTTCAACCCACTACAAACACATTTTCCAACAATCCCCCACATGAAGAAAATCGAGTGGTGAAATCAAATAAAACAATAATCCTCGATAATCAACTCGACACGAAGTGGTGATAGCTTCTACGGATAATATCTGCACAGGATAGGTAGGTTACCCCTTTGAACCTTCCATTGAGATAACATGATCTCTTTACTGACTATTCAGTAGACTTGATGTCTTTGAACTGTTCGTCTTATACTGTAAACGAAATCAAGTTTCCACAGATATTATCCTGATCTTATTCAGTTCTTACTGGTGGGCTCATTTTGGTCGTGATACCCCTTTCCTGGTTCTGCAAGAGTTTCTAAAGAATTAAGCCCTTTGAATTCTCCTTTGAAGCGACCCCACTTCTCTCTCACATAGGTGATTCTTTCTTAAAGTAATCCTGCATTACCCATTTGAATCTCACTATTCAAATTACTAGAATCATTAAAAGCTTCGAGCTTAGCCTCGTGCAGGAGTCACTGTTTTATCTGGGAATAGGATTGGGGTGTTACCCCCCACAGTGACCTCACACAGTCTTAGCAGGTAGGTTGTCCCTTTGAACCAAGTTCTTGGGATCTCCAGTCATCATGGTAGGGTTTTCCTTTGCCTCAACTTTTATAGCCCAAGGGCTTAAGCCTATGCTTTGATGTTAGCAATCAAAAGGCTTTAGTCCCATTCCCTTAGTTGTCTTCTCTACTTGGTCCCTATTTAACCCTTTGGTTAACGGATCCGATATATTTTCTTTGGACCTCACGTAGTCAATGCTTATGACTCCGGATGAGAGAAGTTGTCTTATGGTATTGTGTCTTCGACGTATGTGCCTAGACTTACCATTATACATGACATTCTGTGCCCTACCAATTGTTGATTGATTATCGCAATACACACATATTGGTGGCACAGGGTTTTTCCAACCAGGAATATCCTCTACAAAATTCCTTAACCACTCTGCTTCTTCGCCGCATTTATCTAATGCCACGAACTCAGCTTCCATCGTGGATCTGGTTATTAGAGTTTGTTTCGAGGATTTCCATGACACGGCTGCACCTCCCAAAGTGAATACATATCCACTAGTGGCCTTTGAGTCTTGTATATCAGATATCCAGCTTGCATCAGTGTAACCTTCAATGACTTCCGGATATCTGGTATAATGTAGACCGTAATCACGAGTAAATCGTAGATACTTCAGTACTCTCACGATGGCTTTCCAGTGTTCATAACCTGGGTTACTCGTATATCTTGCAAGCCTACTCACACAATAAGCAATATCAGGTCTAGTACAATTCATCAAGTACATTAGACTGCCTATTACTTTTGAGTATTCCACTTGAGAGATACTCTCCCCTTTGTTTTTAGACAGATGGTGGTTCATATCTATAGGAGTTTTATAAACTCCTACACTATCTTTCCCAAATTTGTCTAAAATCTTATCAACGTAGTGTGCTTGGCTTAAGACAAATCCATCTGCCGTCCTTGTGATTTTAATCCCTAAAATTACATCGGCCAGACCTAAGTCTTTCATATCAAACCTTGAGTTTAACATGGACTTAGTAGATTTAACCATTTCTTCATTGTTTCCCACAATGAGAATATCATCGACGTATAAGCACAAAAGCACATACCCGTGTTCAGTGTTTTTGCTATATACACATTTGTCACACTCGTTGATTTTGAATCCATTTGACAATATCACTTTGTCAAATTTCTCATGCCACTGTTTTGGTGCCTGTTTCAGACCATAGAGAGACTTAACAAGTTTACAGACTTTTCTCTCTTGTCCTGGCGCTTTACAACCCTCAGGTTGTTCCATATATATCTCTTCTTCAAGATCTCCATTCAAGAAGGCAGTCTTCACATCCATTTGATGAATTTCTAAATTGCGCAGAGCTGCAATTGCAATTATCATCCTTATAGATGTGATCCTTGTCACAGGTGAGAATGTATCAAAGTAGTCTAGACCTTCCTTTTGTCTATATCCTTTGATCACAAGTCTCGCTTTGTACTTTTCAACAGTACCATCAACTTTCATTTTCTTAGTAAAAATCCACTTTGAATCAAGTGGCTTACATCCCGGAGGAAGATTAACTAACTCCCAAGTATGATTTTGCATAATGGAGTCTAGTTCACTTTTTATGGCTTCTTTCCATATAGGGCCATCAACAGAGCTTATAGCTTCATTATATGTAGGAGGTCCCGCCTCAACCATAAAGGTTACAAAATCAGGTCCAAACGAATTTTCAACCCTTGCTCTTTTGCTTCTTCTTGGTTCCTCCACATTTGTATCATCCTCGGATACTTCTTCTTGTTGGTGATACATTTCAGTAGTATCTTCACCTATCTCATAAGGTGAACTCGCTGGTTTTTCTTTATAAGGAAACCGATGTTCAAAGAACGAAGCATTCTTAGACTCTATAATTGTGTTCTTGTGTATATCAGAGTTTTTAGACTCATACACAATGAACCTATACGCATTACTATTATGCGCATAGCCTATAAAGACACAATCAACTGTCTTTGGTCCTATCTTCATTCTTTTAGGACCGGGAGCCATTACTTTCGCTAAGCATCCCCACACTCGCAAGTGTTTGTAAGCAGGTTTTCTCCCTTTAAATAATTCATAGGGAGATTTCTCCTTCCTTTTTCGGGGTATTCGATTTAGCAGATAGTTAGCCGACAAAACGGCCTCCCCCCACATTGACTGGGGTAACCCTGAACTAAGTAACATCGCATTCATCATTTCTTTGATAGTGCGATTCTTACGTTCAGCTACACCATTCGATTGAGGAGAATAAGGTGGTGTAACCTCATGTATGATTCCAGTTTGTGCACACAGTGCCCCAAATGGTTCTACATATTCACCACCACGATCACTTCGTAGCCTTTTAATCTTTTTATTTAGTTGGTTTTCCACTTCCAACTTATACATGGCAAATTTCTCTACTGCTTCATCCTTGCTCTTTAGCAAGTATATTGAACAATATTTTGTACTGTCATCTATGAAAGTCACAAAATATTTATTTCCACCTCTTGTTGGCATGAATTTCAAGTCACATAGATCACTATGTATTAAGTCAAGGGGTTCAGTGTCTCTTTCAACACTATGAAATGATGTTCTTGTTAGTTTTGCTTCAACACAAATTTCACACTTGTGTTCGGAATCAAATTGAAATTTTGGTATACAGTCCAATTTCATTAGATTCCTTATCGAGTCATAATTCACATGACCTAATCTACCATGCCATAAATTAGATGACTCAAGCAAGTAAGCGGAAGAATTTTTATTGATAGAATTGATAGCAATTACATTGAGTTTCCACATTCCATCCTTCACGTAACCACGTCCCACATACATGCCGTTCTTTGAAAGAACGACCTTCTGGGACTCAAACACCATCTTAAAACCATGACTCGTAAGTAAGGTTCCAGACACTAAATTCTTCCTGACATCAGGCACATATGAAACATTGGTCAGTTTTAGCTCCTTGCCCGACGTCATCTTCAACATCACACTTCCTTTTCCCTTGACTTCTGAGGTGGCCAAGTTGCCCATGTACACCTTCTCTCCATTTTCAGTCAACTTCAGCTCAGAGAAGGCATTCTTGTCAGAGCAGATGTGGTGGGTTGCTCCAGTATCCAGCCACCACTCCTTGGGGTTGGAATCCACCAGACTCAGCTGAGAAATCACAGCCACTAGTTGCTCTTCATCTCCCTCGGTGACATTCGCCTTCTTCTTCTTTGGAGCTCTACAATCAGCAGATCGGTGACCCTCTTTGTCACAATTGAAGCACTTTCCAGCAAACTTCGGCTGTGCTTTCTTCTTGATAACCCTACTCTTGGGTCCAAGCTTGTTTAAGGGCTTCTTCCCTTTAGAGCTAGCACCATGCTCCACTATGTTAGCCCTTTCTGAAGGCAGCTTTGTCCTCTTATCAGAGAGTCGATTGTCCTCTTCATTCTTGAGGCGAATCACCAGGTCTTCCATAGACATTTCCTTCCGCTTGTGCTTAAGGTAATTCTTGAAGTCCTTCCACCCTGAAGGCAGCTTCTCAATTACTGCAGCAACCTGGAATGGTTCATTCACTACCATTCCTTCAGCGTTCATCTCATGCATGATCAACTGCAAGTCATGCACTTGACTGGTCACAGTCTTCGAATCCACCATTGAGAATTCGAGGAAGCGTCCCACCAGGTACTTCTTGGAGCCAGCATTCTCTGTTCGGTACTTCCGATCAAGCGCCACCCAAAGGTCCTTAGCTGAACTTTTGGATTTGTACACCTTGTACAACACGTCATTAAGACAGTTCATCACATAATTGCGACAAAGATACTCAGCATCTTTCCATGCATTGTATGCAAAGAGCACTTGATTGTCCGCCTCACCCTCAGCCACCGTAGGTGTCTCCTCGGTCAGATACCGGGACAACCCTAATTGGGAGAGGTAGAAATGCATCTTAGGCTGCCATGTAGTGAAGTTCAACCCAGTGAACTTCTCAGGCCTTTCAGCTGCCATAACTGCAGCAGGCACTTGTGCCACCATAGCATTTGGAACTGGACCCGCAGGTCCATTCCCGGCCGGAGCCATCAGTGGGGTAGTCGCAGCCGACTCAGCAGCATCCTGGTGATGTTGGACACCTTCCATGTCCACAGATTGAACATTGTTTTGTCCTTGTTCAGAATTCATTGCTACAACAGAGACAGATCTGTTAGTATGAAATATTTTTCAGATAATAACGAAGCAGAAATCAGCTTTAAGACTGTTGGACGTCTGTTATCTGAAAATAAATTTATTTCATGCGGATCTAACAATAATAAACCGTTTCAGCAGTGATGTTAATTAACCAACATGCATATATAAATCTGAACATGCATATACGAATCTGAACATGCATATATGAATCTGAACGAATACAGTTATCAGAATCTGATACAAACAAACAGATATTAAAAGGACAGCAAACCGAGTTGGTGATTCAGTCACGTCGTTGACGCTGTCCTTAAAGCTGATTTGCCTCCCGTGCTGGATTTGACGGCAAAAAGCTTCCCAGGATAAAAGAACCTCAGCAAGCGCGTTGAGCACTGTAGCCTTGCGGATCGAACCTATTCGATCTTCTGCTATCACAGATCGGAAAAAACAAGAGACGAGATGTGTAGGAGTGTTGTATTGTGTGTGTTTTGAACTGAAGCGCAGGCTTCTTTATATAGTCGAGAGGAGAAACCGTTTTGCTGCTGGCTTTTTGGAAAAGATATGAACTGTCTTGTTTATCCGAACGCAACAGTCCAAGTTCTTATCTCGAAAAATCAGCAACCGCCTCCAACAGCTTTGACTGACTCAGTCTCGCTGAAGACTTGCTCTTGTTCGGTTTAATTATGCAAAATCGAAATTAGAATAACCAAAAACGAACCGCGCAACCCGCTGAGAAAATTGACGGCATTCACCCGGATGATGTGGGCGCGCACAAGACAGGCCAAATTCGACGTCGTCGACCGGATGATTTCCCCCCCCCCCCCCCCTGCGCACGCCCGCGAAGGCATTTTGGAAGAGTTTCTTTTAACAACTTAACAAGCTTGTTATGGAAATCATATATGAACAAACATTGTTCCCATTTGGCCTCCAATGTGGGATATAAGACTTTCACACAAGTGAAATCCAACCCATATCAATCCCTACCAAGGTCAAGTTCCATGGTTTTTGGCACTACTTTGAGCATCAATTACTCATTCGATTTAGCTTCGTTTTTGGCGATTCAATACTTGATTTCATACCTCACACGTCAAGGTATTTTAATCTAATTTTGTCAACAAGATTGGAGGTGTTCTCCACGCTCAATTTTAGGTCTCAAATGTGGCGCACCACCATTTTCTTCAACCCACTACAAACACATTTTCCAACACCACATACATAATTGTTAGACACCCTCTCTTCCTGCATCCGTATCTTTCTTGTTAGACACCCTCTCTTTCTTGTCAGCAATCAGATTTCGACAAGTCAGAACAGCATTGGATGATGATATGCCGCTAAGCTAGATGTTTTACCGTGCAGTAGTAAAGTAACATCATATTATATTTGTATTGTTTTGTTCAGCAGCTCGAGTGGTGCTCATCCAGTGGTGATTGCGGCTCATCCTCAAGAACCAAACCAGTTTGCTCTTGGATTATCAGACGGCGGAGTGCATGTATTTGAACCACTAGAATCAGAGAACAAATGGGGTGTCCCTCCACCGGCTGAAAACGGATCTTTGAGCAGCATTCCAGTTGCAGCAGGAACTCCGGGAACAGATCAACAAAAGCGATAATAGGGGTGGTGCAAGTAGAGGTTGATGATTGTTAGGCTGTTGGTGTGTAGAAATTGAATGGAAGGAGGAGGGAATGAATGTAGAAGAAACATTGTGTCTTTACTTTAGCATAAACTTAAAGCTGCACATATTCAAAATAACAGCTAGTCTGTGCTTGTACTGTACACATGTGAAAACCCCAAAACCAACTGTAGCTGTGAATCACAGCCTGTGATGTAAGTGGTGTGGTGGGCTAGGATAAGACATCGCATCGGTGACTGCCTCAAACTAGAGCACCAGAAGAGCGTTGCAATAGCTAGTTCAAGGCGTGATTATTATGGTTCTGGTGGTTACAGGGGGGAAATCTGATGAAAATGTCTTGAAAGCTTCCACTCTTATATAGAAATATATGACTAAGCCCTTAGGAAGGAGGTAAACATGCACCTTGAGTTAGATGTTGGAAAGTTGCACACTATGAATGGGCTTGTGAGAACAGTACTGGATTCTGAAACTACCCGTTTACCCAGAGTAGATTTTAAACTTGCCTCGCTTCTTCTTTCTTTGTGTTAATTGCGTGAAACCAAAGATGCCTGAGAGCTGGTAAAATTGCCTTCCACAGACGGATGAAATTCCGTTGTAGGGGTGCTAAGGCGGTGGAGGTGAAGAGCATCTTTGGCTCACCAATATCATAACCAAAATTAAATGAACTGAATTTACATTAACCGAAAATAATTTAACTTAACTTAACCGTCAAAGATATAAGTTCAAGTGGACAAAGCCTTAGTTTAAACAAGTAGTTGTGAAGAAGTATACCATGAATCAAGGAGCATCAACAATAGTATCATGATGAATGCGTCATGTCTTTTTGCTTTCCATATGTAACTGTAGATGTGCAGGTAGCTCATATCTTGACAACCAGAAGCCTAATTTGCTAAGACTAGCCTTAGTTTAATTATCAATAAATAAGTAACCTATTATTGTTGCTGTGAATGACTCTCATAAGAACACTCTTTGTATTATGAAAATTGCATTAGAGTTAAATACCGAACTAGTAGTGGCTGCTAAGGCAGTGGAAGTAGAGAGATCGCCGGAGAGGAGCGCTCAAATAAGAATTATTTTAAATTTCGATAATTTGAGACCCCAATCTTCACCTTCCAAAATGCAAGATGCATTTTGGTGGTGACACGTGTCCCATGTGCATTTTTCAAAATGCATTTAATGTAAAGTCAAAACAACATCTTTTGACTTTGCTTTTTGGACATGTGTCGCATACAGATTCAAAGATGCATCATCATCTAATGGTGAAATTTGAATTCTCAAGTTCTCGAATTTTTAAGAATTCTTAACCGAACACTCCCGTCATTGGATAGTATAGGCAAAACTTTTGATGAGTGCAGGCAACTCTGCATTGCTACTTGTAATGTTGGTTTTCTAATTGTAATCATTTTGCATTAATAAGACAAGCCAACATACCAAATTGCAAAAGACTCTAGACTGAAAGACATACTTATATTTTGCTGACAAAATATTATCTATTACATATTAAACTTGAAGCGTCAAGTTAAATTATGCAATTGTGTCTTTTCTAGTTTCAACAGATATTCAATATGTCTATGCCCTCCAACTTAAGTTGTCCCTTCGAGTTGTGAATCACTCAATAACTGGCTCAGTCTACTGGAATCTCAACCTCCATTTTCAGGCCAGAGGTACCAAGAACCTGCAAGATGAATACAGTAATTATTTACTGCAATAGTGTATCTACTTGGGCAATAATTAAATGACCTTTTTTAAAAATCAAGTCTATGTTTATAGGCATGAGCCGTGGTAAGTATTACAAGTACCTAATGCGTCCTAATGGTATTTACATAAAATTAAAACTACCAAGAGTGGCATTCAATGTTTGGTTTTCTCCCACCTCTTGGATCTATTATGCTTTTCAGTTCCTAAAAACGGATCATCCAGACTTCACTGTTTCTCATGTATACTAGAGGAGAAGTACCTTTACAAAGTCGTCAAGTACCAAATTTGAATCTCTAGAGTAACCAGCTTCCTTCAAAACTTGACTCAGAACTCGCTGCGACAAGAATATACTAAGTCAGCAAAAGTTGATGTTGGAGATGCAAAGATAAGATTTCACAGGCTGATAATGTTCAAATATTTCTGCTATAGTAGTACATGGTAAGGCAGTTAATCAACAATGCAACTAAGAATTCACAAAACTAAATTCATATCCTCTCTGCAGAATTGTGTCCTACTTATACATTAGATGTATCCACAGATGGTGGGTGCAAAATGTAAGGACTTGTACATCAGCACATAAAGGCATTTCGACGTATCCTATGAGTGAGACCCTCATAAAGCAACACTAAATTTGTCGTTCTATGCTTCAGTCGCTCTGAAAGATTTGTAAATCGATTTTGCTTTCACGATGCATTCATCATCACAATGGTGAAGAATAGGATATACCAATAAAGTACAACATTTTGCGATTTTGATTCTTAATGCACTTTTTTTTTTCTGTTAAATTTTGTAAATGCATACCTTTTTTGATGAAAAGGGTGCCAACATTCAAAAAAGAGGGTGACAGGGATTAAAGAGTTCTAGACAAAACTACAAGACTCACTAACTCTAAAAAAAAACCTCAAAAGACTGCACATAACAAAGTCAACATAACAAACTCTATTGAGCCAGGACAAACTAAAACAAATAGAATCTTGGAAAGGCCAGAATAGCACCAGAAACTACCAACACTAACAGTAGACAGAAACACATATTCTCATCCTTAAAGATGCAACAATTCCTTAAATGCGTATATCTTTATTCTTCAACTAGAATGGTTTTTTTTTACAGAAGATAATGCAGGTGGATTACCTGGTAAGGTATGACACGACCTGGTAAGGCATGATAATGCAGGTGGATTACTTGACAAAACAAACAACTCAACATTACCTCTCGTTGCTCATCAGACATAAACGGGCCACTCAAATCACGCAGCACTTGTAGAATGTCATCAAAAGAAACCTTCCCATTATAGTCCGTGTCATATACTTTGAAAATAACTGCCGAGGAAGCACAAATATAGTTTCAAAGCCATGAGGGAATTTCCAAGATTTTTATTCTACAAGTGATAGTCTTAATCACACCATACAAGGAACCTAGTAAAACCATGTTTCAACATTACAGGAGACGGAATATAGCAACGCCTGGCAGGACAATTCAGGAAAAATAAAACACAACTTTATATATTTTTTAATATTTCTTCATTTCATTTCCATGACTTCCTTCCAAAACCAGTCACTATCTGATTTACATAGACCCCTTCCAAAATCATTCTGCTTCTTCAAAGTTTCACTTATTTTCTCATCATCATTTTGATAGTAAGAGAGCCATGTCGTTCTGTAAATTGTCAATCGAAAGACCGGGTAAAAAAATTTATGAAGCTAGTCGTCAAAAATTGTAGATTCTAATGCGTTTAGTAATGTGCAAACTTGACAATATTTTCATGCTAAAACTTAAGCCTAAAAGAGGAGCACATACATTCTATCTTCTTTTGTGTGCTTGCTTTGGCGCTGAATGCTGACAAGAAGGCCACAAAGTCCTTGAAATTCAACCCATCGACCATCTTAAGCAGTCTCTGCAGTAAGCACAAAGGGGGATAGATAAATTAGTACAACTAAAATGCAAAATAAATTAGCAACACTATTTGACGATATAAACAGACACGCAGGCCACCTGAGATAATGGATTCATAGCGAATTCTGGTACAGACAAGAATTCATCTGCAGAGATGAACCCTTTGGCATTTCGATCAAGTTGGCAGAAGCGTTGATACAGTGATACAATTTCCTGCTGAGAAACTAAGTCCACATCCAAAAAGGATCAAACTTGAGCCATAATGAACAAAAAAGACTAATAAAACTAAACAGCACAAAATTACAACTCACATATGTTGTTGCAGTGTTCTTGTACTTCTTCAATGTCATACTGAGTAAGCATCGAGGATGTGTTCCCCATTCTCTCTCCCACTCTGCAACAAAATCTTAACTCAGAAGTTCCAACAAATGCTCAACAACACATTATAAAACAATATGAACACATGCCACAAGATCACCCGCAATCCCTAGCAACAAAGTCAACCACACAACCAAAATGAGATGGAAAATAAAATCTTCTTTTGGATGTAAAATCGATGCATCGTCGACCATATTGCCGTACATCATAAACCACCTCACAGTAACGATGAGCAAAGAATTGTAATCTATGAATACAACTGGAAAAGGGAGGAGGGCGGAAAGAAAGAGGAACCTTGGAGCTTGAGCAGATCTGAAGATGATGAGTTTCCATAAAAAAGAACAACATTCTGATTTCTGAACATTAACAAGCAGTATGTTTCGCAATCTAAAGCTCCAAAAACAAGGTGTTGGAGTCGTCAAATGAAGTAAATGCAACCCACAATCATAACCTTCAACTCTTGAGACTACTTTAGGCTATGACACTTGTAAAATCTAACTTCAAGTATTTAATATTTTATACACCATGTTTACAAATTTTTGGGAACAAGTATTTGATGAATTGCGCATTCTATCATATCGGCTGCTTTACTAAAATAGATGAATTCAACAAACAAGTATGCAATCACAGATCACGCAATTAGGGTGGGCAACTTTCTCAAAATGTATGATTTAATAGCATAATTTATATATCATCGATATGAAATTTTATTTATGAACAAAAAAGTTATGAATTGAAGTTCAACAATCAGTCGTCACTCGGTAGAAACGCAGAATTACAGGAACCACCATCAACCCTAAGTCCCTAACCAAACTTCAAAATTCAACGATCTAACAATTCCCAGGAATTAAAAAAAGAAGAAGGAAAGGGCTTCGTCTACTCACCCACGAAACGAAATTAGAGTTGATGAGAGAATAAGACGAAGCGGAGGCTGAATTTGTTCGCCTGAAGGTTTTTGCTCTTTCGCAGCAGTTTTTGCAGATCCGCTCTGAAATTCGATTTTCTTGTTTTTTGCTTTCTGAGAAAATAAGAAGAAGATGTGGTGGCAAATTCTTTGTTGGCAGTTCAGGTGAGTAATTTATATGGTTAACTACAAAGGATTATGTCTCGAACTCATCGACATTATCGAACTCAGCAAGAAAAAAAAAGATATGTCTCGTGTCATTTTTGCGATTTTTTCATTATATTTTTATTTTTGTTTTTGATAATTTAGATTTCAATACTAGCGTGCTCAAATTTTGCATTTTAATTTAGCTTTATTTTAGATGAAATCGACACTCAGATTTGGTAAAATATATCTACGTGACTTTGAGGGGCTGATCTGACCGAGTTTTGAAAGAAGTGTCCCTAAGATCTGACCGAGTTTTGAAAACCTTAAGTTGTGATCGAATATCCAAAATGATCTGTTTGAGTTTCACAATATTCAAAATGATCTAAATGAGTTTGACATTTCAGTTTTGACATGTTTTAACAAAATTGGATCCCCAAGATCTGTTTTATGTGCGAACGAGAGGGCGTGCGAATGAATAAAATCAGATCTTGGAGATCTGGTTTTCTTAAAAATACAGAAAACCGGATCCTGTGAAAACGCATAAAACCGGTTAATGGGAAATCGATTTCATTAAAAACATGCTAAAACTGAAATGACAAACTGAAATGAGTCAGTTTAGATATTTTCAAACTCAAACAAATCATTTTTGAAAAAAACTCAGAAGTGCGATGTGAATCAGTGTGATACCTGGTATCAAATGAATTTACATACAAATTAATTAATATAAAAAATGATGTAAAAATAAAAATTGTGTTTTGATATGGGCTGATGGATAGGATTAGATGAAGTTAGGATTTTCCGGGTGAGGAAACAGTAAAAAAAAACCAGGAAGAGGAACAGCGCAAACAAAAATAAGGAAGATGATGATATTTCAAGATTGCGACTTATTAATGCCTTTGTATGGATTTAGATGAGGCGAGGGTTGTAGCACTTGACTGATACTTGTGTGAGCAAATTTTGGTTTTAAGTTATGTGTGCATTCTCGGAGAGGCATGAGAAAGGGTTGTGGATTAAAGTAGTAATGAATGGAGATTTAGTGGCTTGGATGGCTGTCCAAATGAAGGCACAAGGGATAAAGATGGATTTGATCACAGTTGGATAATCAAACACAGAGGAGCGTTTAAATGAGAATCCCTTTACATTTCGAGAATTTGAGACCTCAATTTTCACCATCCAAAATTCAAGATGTATTTTGGTGGTGACACGTGTCCCATGTGCATTTTTCAAGATGCATTTAATGCAAAGTCAAAGTCACTTTTTGACTTTGCTTTTTAGACACGTGTCACATGCAGATTCAAAGATGCATCATGATCAAATGGTAAGATTTGGAGTCTCAGGTTCTCGAATTTTGAAGGGATCTCAATCGAGCGCTCCCCGTCAACATATGGAGCCATCAATTTGCCTTTAAGGGAGCATGTCAGTATTTCTTTAGTATTTAACAAGTCTGTTTGTAGCTAGTTATTGTGAGGAATTCATGAAAGCTAATAGTTTGGAGTATAAAGAAAGAAAGGATGATGCAGACTTGATAGTCTGCAACAGATTTGTGAAGAAGATGATACAAATTTGAGGAAGAAGAGGAGATGAAGAAGATAGGGAGAGAAGAGTCAAGAAGAAGAGATTGATTAATTCATTGATTATTCTCTCATTCCTAACTTACAACTCTTTTATACTAGACACAAAATACAACTTGGCTACTTAGCTTCCCTAATATCCAAATACATAACATTCCTTCCCCCTTCAAATTGACATTGTCCTCAAGGTCGATGATTTCAGGTGGTCTTGGCACTGAAAACATGAAAATACTGTTAACGAATCGAGGTAAACAAACACTGTCAGTCACTTCGTCATGCAACATCATGTGGACAATTGAAGCATTGTCGAACTCTTCTCTGTCATCACCCTCATCTATTTTCAACGCGAACTTTTTCATTTTGTGACTCTTATTTCCAAAGGTGTTGAGATCATCCAAGCTAAAATCCAACTGTAGCGTGATGAGTCAAATACTTGACTAATTTTCCTCTACTTTTCTTAGTAGTTTTGATTCGTTTCCAAGTAATTTTGATGTCAATTCACACCCTTCTTGGTCTATTAGGTCCCAAAATGCATTTCGTCTCACTCTGAGCCTCAAAGATCAAATGAAGCAAAAGTTGGGTGAATTTGAGCAAAAAATGAAGTTTCGGGCAAAACAGGCAGACCAACCTTGCCGGCATATTTTGCATTCCCAGATCGCATACGGTGTCCGAATGGGTTGATCCTTAGCTTTATGAAAAGCTTACTCAAAGGGCTACAACTCTCCAGTTTACTCGAAGACCTAATTCGAACATTAAGATTGTGAAAAAGCTGCCGGAAGCTCGCCTGAGCTCCAAGCAAGCCTCATTTCCATCAACTCAAGCCAAGCTCGCCCGAGTCCCATTGCACCTGCCCGGGTCCCTAGTGCTGTCTGCTCGGTTCCATTTCGCACCCGCCCGAGTCTGGCGAGACCCGCTCGGGTCTTCCCTGAAAAACAGGATTTTTGCTGCTTGGTATAAATAGAAACTAAGGGTTTCGAAGAGAAAGGACTTGGCGAATGGAGGTTTTTGGGAGAGAAAAGAGAGGGTTTCTAGAGAGACAAAGACCAAGGCTTCAAAGGGAGGATCATCCATTGAAGATTGAAGATACTAAGGGTGGAAGAAGATTATCTACACTAGATTGGTTCATTCTCTCCTTGTATTCTCATCTTTTGTGTAGTCATATGATGGACCATAATTGTACGAATCAGAAACACAGTTAAACCCACCAAATTAGACTGTTTGTCTAGTTAACTTTTGTCTGTTAGTCCCGATATATTTCCACAGGGCATTTTAGAGACTGAAGTGAAAACACGCTAAGGAGAGGATTTTATGCTGAAAAGATAACAAGAGTCAATCCAAGGTCAAGATCATATGCTGACTGAAGAAACATCAAGGATCCTGACGTGAAATTGACCATAACAAATTAATCAGAAGAATCAGGAGAGGAATCAAGACAGCCCGGGAAAGGAACACACTGACAGTTTTGTGAAAAGACTGCACAAAACTGTACAAAACTCACATATGGGCAAGATGACTTGGTGACTTGATGAAGAGGTGACCAAAGGAGGCAAAACCACCCCATTCTCCACCCACAACCGGCGGCGCCACCCTCCTCCTCCTTGGGCAACCGGTTGACTTGCCTTGGAGGTGGCTTCCTCCACCACTCCTCCTCCATGGTGACCGGCTACCGGCGGCTGAGCTCCTCCACTCCTCCTCCGCCAAGTGGTGGCTCCTCCTTGGCTCCTCCTTGCCTCCTCCTCCTCCCTTGGATCAAACCAATCTCCACCACCCATCTCCACCCATTTTTCCTATAAAAGGAGGTGCTCCTCCTCCTCACAAATGCATCCCAAAATTGTAAATCACTTCTCTCTCTAAGTTTGTTACTTGTAAGTTTGGTTCGATTTTGAAATAATACTCCTGTTTGTTCTTGAGTATTATACTGGAAATTATAATACTCTTGTCGGTTCTCGAGTATTATAATACTGTAGAGAATACTCCTGTTGGTTCTTGAGTATTCAGTAGGAATTAGGAATACTCCTGTTGGTTCTTGAGTATTCCACCCCTTTCCCTCTTACTGTTTCCAAAAACCCCCGAGTATTTAGCTATGGTATCCATCTCTATGGATATTCGTAGCTAAACTCTTTATTCGGTGGAAGGTATTTTCTTGTATTATATAATGTTGTAATATCTTTTAGTTTCATTTCTTTGTATTCAAAACTTGTTCTATGTGCCATTTATAGTCAGAATTTCCAAGGTTGAGTGGATGCTACGAAAGGGCAAAACTCTTCCGTGGGGTTCGTGAACATACTCGGGTAAGTGGATGCTACGAAAGGGAAAAGCTTATCTGAGAAGTTCGACTCATCTAAAACACCACTTGGTCAATCGTAACTGTGAGATCAGGTGGATGCACAAAAGGCTAAGATACTTCGAAAGGAGGAATTAGTCTGAAATAGAACAAGGGTTGCTTTAAACGATGTTGCAAGTCTTGCGCTACGAAAGGGCCTCGATTCATCTTTGAATACTTAGAAAAGTTACTAACAGTTTATTATATACATGTTATAATACAAGAGTACCTGAAACCGAATGCTTCTCTTAACTGTTAAACCGCAATCACCAACTGCTGATCTACCGGAGGAATTACAATCACGCATCACCCACTGTAAGTCTTCTTTGTATTTACAGCATTTAATTTCTGTATTTACTTTTCCGCTATCAAAACCAAAAACCCCCAAAAAATCACGTAGTTAATCAGAGCGCTAAAACCTCAATCAACCATAAAACACGCTCCCCCCAGTTCAATCACCCTAAAAGAATAGCCTATTCCCCTAATTCCCTTGGGTTCGACCCCTACTTACCACTTACTACCCAGTAGTGTAGTCACAAGTAGCGGATATTATAAATTTATTTTGTACAGAGAACACTGCACCTTAACGACAGTGCAGTGGGCTCCGTCAAAATTGGCGCCGTTGCCGGGGAATTAGCGAATGGATAGTTGTTCTTTTTTATGTTATACATAATCCGCCATGCCTTCCTACTACGAATACGAGTCTTGGAACGATGAAGAGTTTTACTCAATAATCCGCGAAGAGATCATCAACATTAAGCAATCCCAGGACGATACTTTGGACGAGTACTTGGGATACTTTGACACCCTTTTGGAGAACTGCCCGCACCATGGATACACCAGACTCAATCTCCTCCAAATATTTCTCGTTGGGATGATGCCACTTGAGCGGAAAAGACTTAATGATGTAGCGGGATGTTCACTCATGAAGTTAACCGTGGCTGAAGCCTGGCGCCTCATAAATGATTTGGCAAAGAACACAAAACAGGGTCAGTGGCACCAAACTGACAATAAGGCACCAACGATGGAAGTGGACTCAGTTCAGAACGAGCCCGACACCACACCCATTATAAGCTTGCCCGCAACAAAACCGAGAGAAGACATCAGTACAAGGGCAGTAATGGATATGGAGGCGGCTCTAAAGGAACCAACACTGGAGTCCACAAAGCTGACAGAGGCCATGATGGATGAATCAGATACAAAAAGCATCAAGAAGGAAGAATTGGAAGCTAGCATCCAGCAAATGAGTGCTCCGATACACCAAGACGAGGTCGAAAACGAGGAATTCTGGGCGGCTGCACAACTGATCTGGGACCGCATCACCAAACCAAACCTCATCACCAAACTACCCGAGGAAGTCCCGGCTCTACTTGACGAGCCAAATGAAGTCCCAGACTTCACTACCAAACCAGCCGAGACATGCCCGGACCTCACTGCCGAACTCACCGAAAAAATCACGGCAGGCTCGGTCCTCACTGAAGAAATGCTCGAAAAAGACCCAGTCTTCATGATCGAAAAGCCCTTACTTAACCCTTCATGTTCTATGAAGATCACGGCCACCAGATATGAGATGATCGATGATGATATAGTGCTAGGCGAGTTGGACAAGAAGCATGAGCCCAAACAGCCAACAAAGGAGCTACCACTCGTCACAAGCCAAGAAGAGCCTCCTGAAAAGTGTAAGGACCAAGGACGGCCAATCATCTCTGCCACAAAGAAGTGGGTTAGCAAGGGCGCATGCTTGATGTTGCTTGGCAAAAGACTGAACTTCCAAAACTACAAAGATGCCAACCGGCCATACACAAAGAAGCGACAAAGACATGGCCCGGTGCAATGGAAGCCCGGAAGGAAAAACAAGAGAGCCCGGCTCATTGAATCAGCAGCTATGATAAAAGGTCTCCCGCCTTCTCAGAAACAATGGAAAGAGAAAACACCAAAACAATGGAGCTCTTGCTCCAGCAAGAAGTCAGGAAGAAGCAACACTGGAACGGTGGCAAAGTTTGACCTCAGCCACCCATGGGACCCAAACCAGTAATCCACAACGAGGTATCGTCGAGCCAACGACGTAAAACAAGTGCACTGGTCGAGAGGTAACCCGACACTATCTTACTTTCTGCACTTACTTTCAGTACTTAGTTTTAAGCTTGCATGACTTTTGAACTAAGGCACGCCTTCGTTCAAAAGTGGGGGGTGAAAACCGCCTGTGTACATAAATAACATGCTTGCTGTTTTTTCTTTTTTAGTAATAGTATCTTTTTGAACATATGAATTTAAGAATGTGAAAAAGATAAATCAGAATTCATGCATTTACCTTGTGAAAATTCAAACTGTTTAAAAACTTAGAATGTAACTTTCCATTTGTCCTTTGTGCTGAGATAACTAGGGATGTGGAGTTGACATAAACTGCCCTAGAAGGACTTGGGAAGCAATCAAAGGATCAGATCAAACTATATGGTTTTCGAAGTCAGTGGAGGCTGCACTTCGGTGTTCAGTGAATAATTGAGTCAAACTCCGCCAAGAAGCATCTATGCAAAGGCGAGGACGGGAATCAGACCGTCCTCTCTCTAGTCAAAATAGCCGAGAAAATAGATAAGCGACCCTCATCTTGACCCGCGCAAAACGACGAAGACGAGAGGAGAGGGGAGGTATTTCCATAGGCTTGCGGGCGATGATTGGACCTCCCAAGAAGGCTGATAAAATGGACTAGCAAGTCACAAAGAAGCGAAAAACTCAAAGAAGAAAATCAAAAGAGGCCAAAGGCCCAAAATTGTGAAGGTTTTAACCGAGCAAAAGTGAAGCACTCAACAAAGTCAAATCAAAGGCCAAAGGCCGATTCACTACAACAAAAAAGCAGTCCCTCGCCAAAGAAAAGAAAAAAAATCAAGAAGGTTCAACTCACTGAAACCCGAACCGAATCACGTGCATGAAAAAGCTACCAGAAGACCATATAGTACGAAACGATCCCGAGGCTGCAACCCAGGAACCTGAAAAAGGCTATCTCCCGAGACATCCAATATAATTTGCATCTCAGCACGGAGGTACAAGTATTAAGTTTCTTCTATTTATTTACACAGTTTAATTAGGTAATAAGTAAGCAATGCATGAATTAGGATAGATCGAGTACCACAGTCTAATTTTCATATGCCAAAACCGAACCTAAAACTTACGCCCTTTAATAGCATTGTTCGGGACGAACAACTAAAAGTGGGGGGTATTCTGATGGACCATAATTGTACGAATCAGAAACACAGTTAAACCCACCAAATTAGACTGTTTGTCTAGTTAACTTTTGTCTGTTAGTCCCGATATATTTCCACAGGGCATTTTAGAGACTGAAGTGAAAACACGCTAAGGAGAGGATTTTATGCTGAAAAGATAACAAGAGTCAATCCAAGGTCAAGATCATATGCCGACTGAAGAAACATCAAGGATCCTGACGTGAAATTGACCATAACAAATTAATCAGAAGAATCAGGAGAGGAATCAAGACAGCCCGGGAAAGGAACACACTGACAGTTTTGTGAAAAGACTGCACAAAACTGTACAAAACTCACATATGGGCAAGATGACTTGGTGACTTGATGAAGAGGTGACCAAAGGAGGCAAAACCACCCCATTCTCCACCCACAACCGGCGGCGCCACCCTCCTCCTCCTTGGGCAACCGGTTGACTTGCCTTGGAGGTGGCTTCCTCCACCACTCCTCCTCCATGGTGACCGGCTACCGGCGGCTGAGCTCCTCCACTCCTCCTTCGCCAAGTGGTGGCTCCTCCTTGGCTCCTCCTTGCCTCCTCCTCCTCCCTTGGATCAAACCAATCTCCACCACCCATCTCCACCCATTTTTCCTATAAAAGGAGGTGCTCCTCCTCCTCACAAATGCATCCCAAAATTGTAAATCACTTCTCTCTCTAAGTTTGTTACTTGTAAGTTTGGTTCGATTTTGAAATAATACTCCTGTTTGTTCTTGAGTATTATACTGGAAATTATAATACTCTTGTCGGTTCTCGAGTATTATAATACTGTAGAGAATACTCCTGTTGGTTCTTGAGTATTCAGTAGGAATTAGGAATACTCCTGTTGGTTCTTGAGTATTCCACCCCTTTCCCTCTTACTGTTTCCAAAAACCCCCGAGTATTTAGCTATGGTATCCATCTCTATGGATATTCGTAGCTAAACTCTTTATTCGGTGGAAGGTATTTTCTTGTATTATATAATGTTGTAATATCTTTTAGTTTCATTTCTTTGTATTCAAAACTTGTTCTATGTGCCATTTATAGTCAGAATTTCCAAGGTTGAGTGGATGCTACGAAAGGGCAAAACTCTTCCGTGGGGTTCGTGAACATACTCGGGTAAGTGGATGCTACGAAAGGGCAAAGCTTATCTGAGAAGTTCGACTCATCTAAAACACCACTTGGTCAATCGTAACTGTGAGATCAGGTGGATGCACAAAAGGCTAAGATACTTCGAAAGGAGGAATTAGTCTGAAATAGAACAAGGGTTGCTTTAAACGATGTTGCAAGTCTTGCGCTACGAAAGGGCCTCGATTCATCTTTGAATACTTAGAAAAGTTACTAACAGTTTATTATATACATGTTATAATACAAGAGTACCTGAAACCGAATGCTTCTCTTAACTGTTAAACCGCAATCACCAACTGCTGATCTACCGGAGGAATTACAATCACGCATCACCCACTGTAAGTCTTCTTTGTATTTACAGCATTTAATTTCTGTATTTACTTTTCCGCTATCAAAACCAAAAACCCCCAAAAAATCACGTAGTTAATCAGAGCGCTAAAACCTCAATCAACCATAAAACACGCTCCCCCCAGTTCAATCACCCTAAAAGAATAGCCTATTCCCCTAATTCCCTTGGGTTCGACCCCTACTTACCACTTACTACCCAGTAGTGTAGTCACAAGTAGCGGATATTATAAATTTATTTTGTACAGAGAACACTGCACCTTAACGACAGTGCAGTGGGCTCCGTCATCATACAACTTGTGTTTGTCTATGAACATGGGTTGTGAGTAATCCTTTGTATTCTAGAGTCTTATGGATCTCATATGTGTAAAACTCCTTATCCATTATGAATAATTGCTAGAATAACATGTTTTGGATGATTGTAGTTTACTTTGATTGAATACTCAAAGTATGCACTCTAGGTGTTTGAGAAAATGTCTAAGTGTAAGTTTTTGGTATATGACTTGAGTTAAGCACTCTAGGTGTTTGAGAAAATGCCTAGGTGATTAATTTCTATGGTTCTTTGGTCAAGTAGCCGAGAGGTAAAAGCCAAGGTATCTAGATAGCGAGTCATCAAGGAACCCTAGGCCAGTGGCGGACCCAGGAAATTTGTTTACTGGGGGCAGTTAAAAGTTAAGCTCAAACTTGAAGGGTAAAAGTGCAAATTTTAAAACTTTTTAGTACTATTCATCATCTCCCCAAAAAAACCCTAGTTCTTCCCTGTAAACTAGATTTTTTTTTTCCGATTAAACCTGCAAACCAGATTGATTGTACAAATTCCGGTACCGATCTGAATTAATGGGGGCAAAGAGTAAAAATTAATGGGGGCAAAATGTACAAATTAACATGATATGAATCAAATTACTTATACTTTGAAGAACAATTGAAAAAATCATTGGGGGAAACTGCCCCCATACCCATCAACGTGCGTCCGCCCCTGCCCTAGGCTAAGTAGCCGAGAGGTGGACGTGACGGGCGTCGTCGTACCCGTCAAAAATAATATTTTTCTTTATTTCCGACTAGCTAGCGGTAAGTCGGGTCGTATCCACAGAGATCGGTGTGAGAATCTGTTCACTAAGTATAAAAGTAACAATGGGGGGTAAATTCCGAACAAGTCAAATACAAACGCAAGTATCAAAACACGATCAATTATCAATAGAGAAACCGTCACACAATTCGAGTATCAAATGTCAAAGAACAGTGCAAGCTAGAACTTTCGATTGTGATGCAAGACTAAATCATTAACCCAACCGTTTTGATTTCTAATGTTTTACAACTTATAGCTCCCCGCTAGGTTGCACTACAAGTTGTCCTAGGGTGTCAATCCTAGTGGTATATTACTCGTATCCTAGTTTACTATCCGCGCTAGGTTGCTAGTAAACTGTGATAATTGAAATCAACACACAAACAAAAGCTCCCCCGTTAGGGTTCCACTCATGCTAGCATATCAAATCCATAAACAATGCATAGTAATATAGCGCAAAACATAGAAATTCAATATGAGTCTCAAATCAAAGCATCACAATATCAAGTTCTAGCCTACACAAATGAGTTTAGCTACTCATGGTAATAGAATACATCATAAAGTAGTTGAGTAAAATGAAATTAAAATAATGATGTGATATTCCTCTTCCAAGCCTTCTGCAATTCGGCCCTTTGTTTCTTTCCTTCTTCTGCCAAAGACGTCCAGCAATCCACGGCAAAATACAAAACAAAAAAGAAGACTTTGCTGTCTTCTCTTCAATCCTCCAGCAAACCCACGGCCAAAAGACAACCGTGTCTCTTTCTCCCCCAATTCTACACGGACCAAAAGCCAATTTGATTTTCCCTTTCTCCTTTCTTTTATCTTCTCTAAAAGTGGCTCCTCAAATTCTGATTTCCTCCTTTCTAGAATGGCTCCTCGATTCCATCTATATTTCTTCCCGAGAAAACAAATCAGAATTTAAGAAAATTTGTTTGCCAGCTTTCCCCACTTACGTCTCTTGATTTAACGTCCGCGGACGTCTTAACAATTTCGGTAATTGTTAAGACGTAAGTGCCTATAATTCTTCAGACGTAAGTGGTCTGCACTGACTAAAACTTCAGCACTTCGGACTTCATTTCTTTCGATGCCAAACATCTTCTAATGGGCTCCTTTTAGCCGATATTCCTTCTATGGTCTCCAAATGCACCTGAGAATGAAAACTACACACAGGTAGTGAAATAATATACAGGAAAACATTAAGAGACGGGGTTTTAACATATAAAATAGTCATACGACTACGACTTATCAAACTACCCCACACTTGAACTTGTTCATCCCGAACAAAGAACAAAGCCATAGAACGAATTACAATGCACTAGTCATGCTAATCATTATATCTCAATCCGAAATCCAGCAATTCATCTTATCATGCTTAAGATTCTAACAATGCGAGTAAAGATAGATTTTTCGATACTTGTTACCTCGCGAGTTGCAATCCAAACGACCTTGGATGTTTGGGAGATAGTCCCCTATAGGTACCACGGACACTGCATTCTTTTCTGAGTTTTGGTCTTTAGATTGAGTCGGCGGCTTTCTCTGACACGTGATTAATTCACTGCTTTCGTTCCGTTGAGCCTTGAATTCCTTAACTTGTATGGACTTTGATAAACGACACATCTTTGCTTGAATCAATCAAATTTTGATTTTCTTCTTACTTGATGGTTTGCCTCCGGCTTTTGAATTTGTTTCTTGTCCACATAATCATTTGCGCCCTTGAACCACTCCAATCATAGCCTCCGAATAACAGCATAGGAGTGCGTCCCGCTCTTTTCTCATCCTCGTCGTTTCTACATGAGGCAAGGTAGGGGTTACCCACCCATTCCCAGCTACTTCGACTAGAGATGGACAGTTCGTTTTCTCTGTCCCGCCACCACTGCGAACACATGAATAAATTTGTATACTTGGTGATGGAGCTACTCTCAGGACTAGGCTAGTGAAGCGTCAACCTCCACCGCTTTTCTCAATCATCAGAACCAAAAACTCAGAACTTCCTGCAATTTGCCGTACCTTTCTAGGACATTTCTGTCAACTCCACATCCCTGCATATCACAACTCGAAAGAACAAAGCATCGACTTTTTTTGAAATTTCGCATTTTTAGTCAAATGAGCACAATAGTCATAAAAAACTGGAAATGAGATTTCGACATATCAGAAAGCATAGCAGTGCATCATCAGTTCATCACGACACAAAACATGAAAACATAAAAATTTAAAACTGACACGACATACGACTGACTCTATAACATCCCACCCCACACTTAAATTGACCCGTGTCCTCACGGCACAACTCAAGAGATAAGACGGACAACAAAACAGACTCAAATAAAAATAAAAGACAATAAATAACTAAATAAAAACGAAGGAACTGGTACTTCCCTAATAATCTGGTGGTGGTTGAGCTCTGCACCACGGACGTCTTCTTCATTTGATGCCGCGGACGTCTCTTGAATTAGCTTAAACGTTAAGGCGTCCGCGCAGATAATTGTTAAGACGTGCGCGATCTGCACTAATGTGGAATTACTTTCTTCATTTAATCACTTGAAACCACTAGAAATAAAAAAGAAATGCACTTGGGGCGCATTATCAGATTCCCAATTCCACTAATTACCCTACTCCAAACATGTGTAAAGTAAAAACACACACCGGGTTGCCTCCCGGTAAGCGCCTTTGTTTTACGTCCTTGGCTGGACATTACCTCTATGGGATCACAAGTTAGGATCCCATGGCTGCTCCAAGTCATACTTACCACTCAGCGTGCTCCTCTATTCAGCACTTCCACAAGCTAATCGTTTCTCAATGCTCCGCCCGCCATCAGGTGGCTTTGATCTCCAGTTCTTTTCTTTAGGTGTCCACCACTTTCGCGCGCCCACCCCACACTTTTGTTTCTTTACTCGCTTTTTATCTGGTGGGCGCATTTTCTTTGTTACCTTCAGCTGCTCACTGACACCCTGAATCACACGCAACGATTCAGCAGTTGTAATATCAACACATGTCTTACCAGCAATCTCAGGTGGTTTCCCCGCACAAGGCTGGTGGTCATCCTCAAAGACACGAAACTCAGCCACCTTGCCACCATATTTCAGCTTTATAATACCCTCAGTGACATCAATCTCCGCCTTCATCGCAAACAAGATAGGTCGTTGACAGACCGCTCGTCGTCAAAGCGATTTGTGCAAATAAATTTATAATATTGCTACTCGCGACTTTACTACTGGGTAGCAAGTGGTAAGTAGGGGTCGAACCCAAGGGAATCAGGGGAATAGATGTTCTTTGAGGGGGTTGTCCAGCGAGAGAGCGTGTTTTAGGTCGGTTGGTTGGTTTTAAAGCTACCAGCTAAGTGATTAATTGATTGATTGGTTGGTTGGTTGGTTTTAGTACCGGAAAGTAAATTGCAGTTTATAATTAAAAAGAAATGTTCGGTTTCAGGGGCCTTGTATTATATCTTGTTTATCATTGACCTTTAGTGAATCATCTAAGTATTCAAACATGAATCGAGGCTATTCCTAGCTCAAGACTTGCAACATTGCCTAGCCTTTTTCAAGGTCGTAGAGCACTTATTCTACTTAAACTAGCACCAGTACCCATTTCAAGGTAAGCTAGCCTGTGTGCATCCATCTGATCCCTTTGGCCCAGTTTTCAAATGGTTTTTAGGATAAGTCGACCTCCTCGGATAAGCTTGTCCATTTGGTCCCTTTGGCCCAGTTACAAATGGTCCACTTACCCGAGTATGATCACGAACCCCCAAGGACAAGCTTACCCATTTGGTCCCTTTGGTCCAGTTACAAATGGTCCACTCACCCTTGGAAATTCTAACTTTATATATGGCACATAGAATAAGTTTTGAATACTAATACGAGACACTAAGTTAATAGTCTAAAACATTTTATAATACAAGTGCGCCCCTTCTACCGAACTACTAGTTTAGCTACTATTCATCGCGCTAAACATTATAACTAAGGAAATAAAAATAGTTGAATAAATACTAAGAAATACTTACAACCGTTGAAGCGCCAAGGGAGCAATCCTTTATTTCCAAAGCCAAACTTACAAATACATAAACTTAGAGAGAGAAGTGAATTATGGATGATTTTTTGGTGTGTTTAAATGAGGGGAGGAGCTCCTCCTTATATAGCCATGGGAGGAGGAGGAGATGGCCACAAGTGTCCCATGGTGATTGGAGGAGAAAATGGAGGGAGGAGATGGCCACCACATGGAGGAAGGAGAGGAGGAGCAAGGAGGAGCCGCCACCTATGGAGGAGCAAAAGCCGCCGGTTGCCGGTGGTGGAGGGAGGAGGAGGGGTGGCTTTGGCCACCTCTTGCCCAAGTGGCCGGTCATCTTGCCCAAATGTGAATTTTGTACAGTTTTGTGCAGTCTTTTCACAAAACTGTCAGTGTGTTTCTTCCACGGGTGTCTTGATTCCTCTCCTGATTCTTCTGATTAATTTGTTATGAGTGATTCAACGTCAGGATCCTTGATATTTCTTCAGTCGGCATATGATCTTGACCTTGGATTGACTCGTAACATCTTTTCTGCTTTAAAAGCTCCTCTTTAGTGTGTATTCTCTCTAAGCTCTGAAATACCCTGTAGAAATATATCTGAATTAACAAGCAAAAGTTAAATAGACAAAATGTCTAATTAAGGGGGTTTTACTGTGTTTTTGATTCGTATAATTATGGTCCATCAGATCACCCCACACTTTTAGTTGTTCGTCCTGAACAATACTATTCAAGGGCTGTACTCTAAGTTTGGCTTTGAAATATGAAAATTAGACTGTGGTACTCGATCTATCCTAATTCATGCATTACTACTTATTACCAAATTAAACTGCGTAAATAAATAGAAGAAACTTAATACTTGTACCTCCGTGCTGAGATGCAAATTATATTGGATGTCTCGGGAGATAGCCCTTTTTAGGCTCCTGGACTGCAATCTCGGGATCGTCTCGCACTATATGGTTTTCTGGTAGCTTTCTCTAGCACGTGATTCGGTTCGGGTTTCACTGAGTTGAGCCTTTTTTATTTCTTTCTTTTTTGGCGAGGGACTGCTTTTTGTAGTGAATCGGCTTTTGGCCTTTGATTTGACTCTTTGAGTACTTCACTTTTTGTTTGGTTAAAACCTTCACAGTTTTGGGCCTTTGGCCTCTTGATTTGCTTCTTCGAGCTTTTCGCCTTTTTGTGGCTTTGCTTGTCAATTTTCTCAAGCCTTTTTGTGAGGTCCAATCATCGCCCGCAAGCCTATGGAAATACCTCCCCACTCCTCTCATCTTTGTCGTTTTGCGCGGGTCAAGATGAGGGTCGCTCATTTATTTTCTCGGCTACTTTGACTAGAGAGAGGACGGTCTGATTCCCGTCCTCTCCTTTTCTTTTCTTTTTGCATAAACACTGCATGGCGGAGATGACTTCAATTCTTCACTGAAACCCGAAGTGCAGCCTTCACTGACTTCGAAAACCATATAGTTTGATCTGATCCTTTAATTGCTTGCCAAGCCTCTCTAGGGCAGTTTATATCAACTCCACATCCCTAGTTATCTCAGCACAAAGGACAAATGAAAAGTTACATTCTAAGTTTTTAAATAGTTTGAATTTTCACAAGGTTAATGCATGAATTGTGATCTATCTTTTTCACATTCTTAAGTTCATATTTTCAAAAAGATACTATTACTAAAAAAGAAAATAGCAAGCATGTTATTTATGTACACAGGTGGTTCTCACCCCCCACTTTTGAACGAAGGCGTGCCTTAGTTCAAAAGTCATGCAAGCTTAAAACTAAATACTGAATTTAAATGACAGAAATTAAAAGTGCGGAAAGTAAGATAGTGTCGGGTTACCTCCTGACCAGTGCACTTGTTTAACGTCGTTGGCTCGACAGTACCTCGTTGTGGATTACTGGTTTGGGTCCCATGGGTGGCTCAAGTCAAACTTCGTCACCGTTCCTGTGTTGCTTCTTGCTTTAACTCGTCCTGACTTCTTGCTGAAGTAAGAGCTCCATGGTTTTGGTGTTTTCTCTTTCCATTGTTTCTGAGAAGGCGGGAGACCCTTGACCATAGCTGCTGGTCTTGTTACTTTTTTGGTCTCTAATGACAGGTCAGAAAACTGTGCACCGTGATCTGAGATAGGTGTTATGTCTGGCGGTTTCATTGTGTCCGGGCGGCTCTTATCAATGTAGAAGTGTGCAATTTTGCCGCCGAACTTAAGCGATAATGAGCCCTTGCCCACATCGATTCTTGCTTTAGTGGCGTAGAGGAATGGTCGTCCCAATATTATTATTGGTGGGTCGTCTTCGCAGGTCTCTTCTATTGGTATTACATAGAAGTCTGCAGCAACGACGAGTTCTCCCACATGGAGTATTACATCTTCCAGTTCCCCAACCGTGCGGATGCATGATTTATCTCCTAGCACGATATTTGATCGAGGTGGTTTCAACGGACCAAGTCCTTGTATGTAATACAAGGAGGAAGGCATGGCATTGACAGCAGCCCCAAGATCGACTAAGCATTTATGGATCTGGGTTTCACCAATACCGCAGGTGATTGTAAAGGCCCCAGGGTCTTTATCTCTTTCCGGTTGTGACTCATGATTTGAAATGAGGGCTCTTTCTATTGTCGGGCTATTCTGCCCATTCCCTGGTTTAGGATTTGCATACTCGGACCCTTTAACATTTTGCTTCGAAGCATAAGTATTAGTTGGGGAGTCTCAACCAGATGCTGGTATGTCAAAGTGTGTGATCGGCGGTGGTGTTATGCAAACAGTGAACGCGTACCGTCCATTGTCAGCATGTGTAACCCATGTTTT
This sequence comes from Rhodiola kirilowii, assembly GCA_033675215.1. Lineage (NCBI taxonomy): Eukaryota > Viridiplantae > Streptophyta > Magnoliopsida > Saxifragales > Crassulaceae > Rhodiola > Rhodiola kirilowii. The sequence goes on along the minus strand of CM066202.1, from coordinate 22,451,908 downwards.
GCCATCATTGGGTCGGTCTTTGACGGACCAAAATTATACGAATCATAAACATAGTATAACCCCCTTATTTAGACATTTTGTCTATTTAACTTTTGCTTGTTAGTTCAGATATATTTTTGCAGGGTAATTCAGAGCTTAGAGAGAATACACATTAAAGAGGAGCTTTTAGAGCAGAAAAGATGTTACGAGTCAATCCAAGGTCAAGATCATATGCCGACTGAAGAAATATCAAGGATCCTGACGTTGAATCACTCATAACAAATTAATCAGAAGAATCAGGAGAGGAATCAAGACAGCCCGGGGAAGAAACACATTGACAGTTTTGTGAAAAGACTGCACAAAACTGTACAAAACTCACACATGGGGCTAGGATGACTGACAGATGCTTGTCGTCACAGCAAATGTGCAAATAAATTTATAGTCCGCTACTCGCGACTTTACTACTGGGTAGCAAGTGGTAAGTAGGGGTCGAACCCAAGGGAATCAGTGTGGATTAGTTGTTTTTACGGGATTGTCACGAAAGTAAATACAGTTGGGGGTTGGGTTTGAGTGTTTTGGGATCATCGACCGCTAATGATCATACCAAGTGGTCAAAGATGAATTGAGGCTATTTCTAGCGCAAGATATGATCATGCTAAGTATTCAAACGATGAATCGAGGCTAGTTACAGCTCAAGACTTGCAACACCAGTTTAAAACAACACCTGTTCTATTTCAGTCTAGCGCCAATACCCAAAGGTATGCTAGCCTGTGTGCATCCACCTGATCTCACAGTTACGCTCGACCAGATGGGGATTAGGATGAGTCGAAGTCCTCAGATAGCTTTGCTTGTTACAGCTTCCACTACCTGAGTATGATCACGAATTCCCACAGAAGAGCTTTGCTTGTTACAGCATTCACTCAACCTTGGAAACTCTGACTATATATGGCACATAGAACAAGTTTTAAATACAAAGGTATACTTAAGAGTAAGATCTAAAACATTTATAATACAAGTGCGCCCCTTCTACCGAACTACTAGTTTAGCTACTATTCATCGCGCTAAACATTATAACTAAGGAAATAAAACAGTTGAATAAATACTAAAAATAATACTTACAACCGTTGAAGCGCCAAGGGAGCTATCCTTTATTTCCAAAGCGAAGAACAATTTTATTGAAAATGAAGAGAGGAGGGTTAAGCCCTCTCTCTCTCTAAAGTGTGTACAAGTATGGGATATGGGATGATTTACAAATGAGGAGGAGCTCTCATATTTATAGCCAAGGAGGAGGAGGATGGGTGGTGGAGATGGTGGCATGTGGAGGAGCATCCAAGGGTGGAGGAGGAGGGTTTGAAGATGTGGAGGAGGAGCCACCACTTGTCATCTTTTCCATGGAGGAGAAAGGAGGAGGTGCCACATGGGGTGAATAGGAAAGCCGCCGGCTGCTATGGGAGGAGAGGAGGAGGAGCCGCCACTTGGAGGGAGGAGAGTGGAGGAGCCACCCTTCAAGAAGCTTGTGACTTCTTCACAAAAGCCATCGGTTTGACCGGATCTGACCGGAGCTTTGGCCGGAGCTTCTTGGATTTTGGAGAGTGTATTTTGAATGAAAATGTCATTCTAAGATGATCTCAAGAAGGAACCTAAGCCAAATTCTTCTTGGAACATGGTCGAAATCCCAAATCCGATGAAATTGCCCTTGTTTGGCCTTTATCGGGCTCGGTGCTTTTGCCTTGCGTTCTTGTCCATTTGCCGACGGTTCTAGAATATTTGAGTGATTCCAAGTCGGTTCCATGAAGGATGTTAAGGCTGATTTTGAGTGTAGCATGGTCGTGACCTGGAATGACTCGTTCTTCATTTTCCGCTTAAAAACTCCTCCTTAGCGTGTTTTCTCTCTAAGCGCCAAAATACCCTGTGGAAATATATCGGGACTAACAAGTAGAAGTTAAATAGACCAACAGTCTAATTTGGTGGGTTTTACTGTGTTTTTGATTCGTATAATTTTGGTCCATCAGATTACCCCACACTTTTAGTTGTTCGTCCCGAACAATGCTATTCAAGGGCGTGCACACAATCCATGTAAAAACTTTGAATATGAAAGTGAGACTATGAACTAGATTTATCCTAGTTCATGCATTACTACTTATTACTAAATTAAACTGTGTAAATAAGTAGAAGTAACTTGATACGTGTACCTTCGTGCCGAGATGCAAATTATATTGGATGTTTCGGGAGATAGCCCTTTTTAGGCTCCTGGACTGCAATCTTGGGATCGTCTCGCACTATATGGTTTTCTTGTAGCTTTCTCTAGCACGTGATTCGATTCAGGTTTCACTGGTTTGAGTACTTTGATTTTCTTTTGGCGAGGGACTGCTTTTTGTAGTGAATCGGCTTTTGGCCTTTGATTTGACGCTTTGAGTACTTCACTTTTGTTCGGTTAAAACCTTCACAATTTTGGGCCTTAGGCCTTTTGATTTGCTTCTTCGAGCTTTTCGCCTTTTTGTGGTTTTGCAAGTCCATTTTCTCAAGCCTTTTTGGGAGGTCCAATCATCGCCCGCAAGCCTATGGAAATACCTCCCCGCTCTTCTCGTTTTTGCCGTTTTCGCGCGGGTCAAGGTGAGGGTCGCTCATCTATTTTCTCGGCTACTTTGACTGTCGTTTTCGCGCGGGTCAAGATGAGGGTCACTCATCTATTTTCTCGGCTATTTTGACCGGAGATAGGACGGTCTGATTCCCGTCCTCGCCTTTTGCATTGCATGGCGGAGATGACTTCAATTTTCACTGAAACCCGAAGTGCAGCCTCCACTGACTTCGAAAACCATATAGTTTGATCTGATCCTTTGATTGCTTGCCAAGCCTCTCTAGGGCAGTTTATGTCAACTCCACATCCTTAGGTATCTCAGCACAAAGGACAATTGAAAAGTTACATTCTAAGTTTTTAAACAGTTGAATTTTCACAAGGTAAATGCATGAATTTCGGTCTATCTTTTTCACAATCTTAAGTTCATATTTTCAAAAAGATATTATTTATTAACTAATATATACAGGTGGTTCTCACCCCACACTTTTGAACGAAGGCATTCTTTTTACGAAATGACTTAATTCAAAAGCCATGCAAGCAGTTGTTATACGAGAAGGCAATGATATTAAGGAAAAGGAAAGACAGAACTCCCTTTAAGGTGTCGAGTGAACGACATGGCACGAGGCTGGATAATCGAGGGAGTTCGGCTGGGGCCTTGAACTCTGAGCGTAGCCCTATCTGGCCTAATGTTGCACCCAAGTCCGATTCCTGAATAGTCAAATCTGCTATGCACCAAGTGGGTGAGAGCGACTTATTGAAAAAGTAAAATACAAAAAATAAAAGGCAGAAAATTAAAGTGCGGAAAGTAAGATAGTGTCAGGTTACCTCCCGACCAGTGCACTTGTTTAACGTCGTTGGCTCGACAGTACCTCAATCATGGATCATAAGGTCGGATCCCAAGGGTGAGTGAGGTCAAACTTTTTCTCGGCAGCCCTTTTGCTCCGAGAGGGTGAGGTTTCCTTGACCATAGCTGCTGGTCCAATGCGTCGTGCTTGCTTGTTTCTCCTTCCGGGTTTCCATTCTTTTGGCCCATGTCTTTGTCGCCTCTTCATGTTGGAATAGTTGGCACTTTCGCAAGTTTGGAAGTTGGGTTTTGTGCCTTCAAACATCGGCGACAATAGGCATGTTCCCATGTGAGGCCTCTTCTTGGTGGTAGCTACGAATGGTTGTCTTGGAATGATTGAGTTCCCGGGTGGTTTTTCTTGGCTTGTGACGAGAGAGATTTCCTTTGTCGGCTTTTTTGGCTCATGCTCTGCCTCCAACTCCCCTTGTACCGCATCATCCTTGATTATATGATCTTCGGTGGTTATGATCGGCATGAAACGCGAAGGGTTAAGTTGAGGCACTTCGACCATGAGGACTAGGTCTGTTTCAGGTGCTCCGACAGTGAGGACTAGGTCTTTCTCGGATAGTTCGGCAATGAGGTCCGGGGCTTCCTCGGGTGCTTCGAGCGCAAGTACCGGGCCTGGCTTGATTTCTTCGGCCGCTTCAGCAGTGAGGTTTGGGATTTCTGTTGGTTCGGTAATTAGGACAGTGATTTCCTCGGATGGATTGGTGATAAGGACCGGGTCTGATTGGGGTGGTTCTTCTTCGGTTATTTGCGGGTCCTCATCCTCAGTCGGTTCCTCGGGTTCAGCCGTCCTTTCTGTTGCTCCTGAATCAGTTTCAGCCGTGAATTGGTGCATCGCGGCACTCAATTGCTGCATGTTTGCGGCCAATTGTTGGGTGTTAGCTGCCAGCTCCTTTTCTGCCGCCCATAATTCAGTTTTAGCTCTGATTTGTTGCATTGTGTTTTCCAACTGCTGGATGCTAGATGCCAGCTCCGTTATACCGTCCTTGAGTGGCTCGGCCTGATCTTGGCTTGGTCTTGACCTTGCGGCCAAATCATTGATTAATATCCAAAGATCATCCACGGTTAAGTCCCACATTGATCCTCCTGCTGCATTATTTAGCTGGTCCCACTCATGTGGCAACATTCCACAGAGAAATTTTATTTGAAGATCGGAGTTGGTAAATCCATGGTGCGGGTAGCTCGTCACAATGGAATCGAAGTACCATAAGTACTCATCCAATGTTTCGTCCCGGGATTGCGTTATTTTGTTGATCTTCTCGCGGATTTCAAGTTTGAGGGGTGGTGGGGAAAACTCCGTATTGTTCCAAGGTTCCATTCCGTAGTAGTATGACTTGGTGAATTGCATGATAAAAGAAAAAAAAAGAAAAGAAAATAGAACAACTATTCCGATGCACAACTCCCCGGCAACGGCGCCAATTTGACAGATGCTTGTCGTCACAGCAAATGTGCAAATAAATTTATAGTCCGCTACTCACGACTTTACTACTGGGTAGCAAGTGGTAAGTAGGGGTCGAACCCAAGGGAGTCAGTGTGGATTAGTTGTTTTTACGGGATTGTCACGAAAGTAAATACAGTTGGGGGTTGGGTTTGAGTGTTTTGGGATCATCGACCGCTAATGATCATACCAAGTGGTCAAAGATGAATTGAGGCTATTTCTAGCGCAAGATATGATCATGCTAAGTATTCAAACGATGAATCGAGGCTAGTTACAGCTCAAGACTTGCAACACCGGTTTAAAACAACACCTGTTCTATTTCAGTCTAGCGCCAATACCCAAAGGTATGCTAGCCTGTGTGCATCCACCTGATCTCACAGTTACGCTCGACCAGATGGGGTTTAGGATGAGTCGAAGTCCTCAGATAGCTTTGCTTGTTACAGCTTCCACTACCTGAGTATGATCACGAATTCCCACAGAAGAGCTTTGCTTGTTACAGCATTCACTCAACCTTGGAAACTCTGACTATATATGGCACATAGAACAAGTTTTAAATACAAAGGTATACTTAAGAGTAAGATCTAAAACATTTATAATACAAGTGCGCCCCTTCTACCGAACTACTAGTTTAGCTACTATTCATCGCGCTAAACATTATAACTAAGGAAATAAAAAATTTGAATAAATACTAAAAATAATACTTACAACCGTTGAAGCGCCAAGGGAGCTATCCTTTATTTCCAAAGCGAAGAACAATTTTATTGAAAATGAAGAGAGGAGGGTTAAGCCCTCTCTCTCTCTAAAGTGTGTACAAGTATGGGATATGGGATGATTTACAAATGAGGAGGAGCTCTCATATTTATAGCCAAGGAGGAGGAGGATGGGTGGTGGAGATGGTGGCATGTGGAGGAGCATCCAAGGGTGGAGGAGGAGGGTTTGAAGATGTGGAGGAGGAGCCACCACTTGTCATCTTTTCCATGGAGGAGCAAGGAGGAGGTGCCACATGGGGTGAATAGGAAAGCCGCCGGCTGCTATGGGAGGAGAGGAGGAGGAGCCGCCACTTGGAGGGAGGAGAGTGGAGGAGCCACCCTTCTAGAAGCTTGTGACTGCTTCACAAAAGCCATCGGTTTGACCGGATCTGACCGGAGCTTTGGCCGGAGCTTCTTGGATTTTGGAGAGAGTATTTTGAATGAAAATGTCATTCTAAGATGATCTCAAGAAGGAACCTAAGCCAAATTCTTCTTGGAACATGGTCGAAATCCCAAATCCGATGAAATTGCCCTTGTTTGGCCTTTATCGGGCTCGGTGCTTTTGCCTTGCGTTCTTGTCCATTTGCCGACAGTTCTAGAATATTTGAGTGATTCCAAGTCGGTTCCATGAAGGATGTTAAGGCTGATTTTGAGTGTAGCATGGTCGTGACCTGGAATGACTCGTTCTTCATTTTCCGCTTAAAAACTCCTCCTTAGCGTGTTTTCTCTCTAAGCGCCAAAATGCCCTGTAGAAATATATCGGGACTAACAAGTAGAAGTTAAATAGACCAACAGTCTAATTTGGTGGGTTTTACTGTGTTTTTGATTCGTATAATTTTGGTCCATCAATGACCGGCGGCTTTTGGCAAGGGGTGGCCAATGCCACCCCTCCTCCTCCCTCCACCACCGGCTACCGGCGGCTGCAACCTCCTCCTCCTCCTCCTCCAAGTGGCGGCTCCTCCTTCCTCCTCCATGGATGGCCTCCACTTGCAATGATCTCATCCATCCATTCTCCTCCATTTTTCCTATAAATACCACCCCTCCTCCTCATTTGTAACACATCCAAAAATCAATATTCACTTCTCTCTCTAAGTTTTGTAATTGTAAGTTTGGCTTTGGAAATAAAGGATAGCTCCCTTGGCGCTTCAACGGTTGTAAGTATTATTTCTAGTATTTATTCAGCTGTTTTTATTTCCTTAGTTATAATGTTTAGCGCGATGAATAGTAGTTAAACTTGTAGTTCGGTCTAAGGGGCGCACTTGTATTATAAAATGTTTTAGACTATTAACTTAGCGTCTCTCTTTAGTATTCAAAACTTATTCTATGTGCCATATATTCGGTTAGAACGTCCAAGGTAGAGTGGATGCTTGGAATGGCAAAACTCTACAGCGGGGTTCGTAAACTTGTACGGATAAGTGGATGCTTGGAATGGCAAAGCTTATCTGAGAAGTTTGACTTATCTTAAACACCATTTGGTTGATCGGGAATGATTGATCAAATGGATGCACATAGGCTAATATAACCGGGAATGGAGTATTAGTCTAAATAGAATAAGTGCTCTACGTCCTTGGAATAGGCTAGACAGTGTACGCAAATCGAGTGCTTGGAATGGCCTTGATACACCGTTTGAATACTTAGTAGAGTCACTAAAGGTCAATGATAAACAGGATATAATACAAGGCCCCTGAAACCGAACACTTTCCTTTAATTATAAATTACAATTTACTTTCCAGTACTAAAACCAACCAACCAATCAATCAATCAATCACTTAGCTGGTAGCTTTAAAACCAACCAACAGACCTAAAACACGCTCTCTCGCTGGACAACCCCCTCAAAGAACATCTATTCCCCTGATTCCCTTGGGTTCGACCCCTACTTACCACTTGCTACCCAGTAGTAAAGTCACGAGTAGCGGACTTATAAATTTATTCTTGACGTTTGCACATAACGACTGTGCATCCATCAGTCTTCTTCTTGATTCCAATCAGGTCGATGCCTACGGTTGAAGTGATTGTTCGTAAGTCTGTAGGTTGGGGACCTGCTACTTCTCCTAGTGTAGCCTTCATGTTTGACCTCCTTATCATGCTTATGTTCGCCTTTGGATTTTGGACGGTCTGTGAAGGAAGTCTGCCAGGTTCAGTAGTGAGTGTTGACATTGCGGTGGCGAGCTGGGACATTTGTTTGGTCAATTCTGAAATTGCCCCGTCAGTTTTTGCCTGGTACTGGTGTAGCGAAGTACCCAATTGATTAATGTTTCCCGCGAGCTCCTTCATCGTGTCATTGAGTGACTTGCTTGGTTCCTGCTGATTGCTCAGGCTGGCTTGGTACTGATTTGGCCCTTTTTGCTGATATTGTCCTGCCGATGGAGCGTTCTGGTTATATTGTCGGTGGGGGGGTTGGTAGAATGACTGCGCTAGTTGAGGGACAGCTGGTTGTGTCTCCTTCTGAGGATAGCTATTGTTGTTACGCCAGCCTGGGTTGGATGTTTGACTGTACTGTCTGTTTTGTCCAGCTCTGTCGTTGTTGTTGTTGTTGTATCCTTGATATCCTCCCACTATATTCACTTCCGCCGGTTCTTCTTCTATTAATGTCGGGCATGCGTCAGTTTTGTGGTCTGTAGAACCACAGAACTCGCAAGGTTTTACCGGAACTGGCTGTCTACGTATGATCTCGATCATCATCTCCTTTAACTGTTTCATCTCTTCAGTCATGGAGTTTACTGATGTCTCGGCTTGTGCTATCTTTTTTGATCGAGAGAATTCATCTTGAAGAGTAGTCTCTTCTTTAAATCGGGCATTTTCAGCAACATTGGCGATGAGATTCCTTATGCCACTCAATGATAAATTCATCATTGATCCTCCCGCTGAGGCATCCAAGAGCATTTTGTCTAAGGGTCTTAATCCATCAATGAGGTACTCGATGACGAGTTTCTCGGGCAGTCCAAGGGTACAGCAGCTCCTTTCTAGGTGATTGAATTTTTCTAGGTAATCGTACATGGTTTCATTGGGACCTTGTTTGATTTCCTGTAGTTGCCTCTTTACTTGCATTGCTCTTCCAGCCGGATAGTATTTGTCTAAGAATTTCTTCTGCATCTGAGCCCATGTTCTGATGCTTCCGGAAGGCAATGAAAGGAACCAGTCGCTTGCCGAGTCTATGAGGGAAAAATAGAATGCCTTTAACTTGAAGTCGTCCATATTCACTCGATTGGGCTTTAGATTCTGGCAAATGCCATGTAGGCGTTGGAGGTGAGTGGTCGCAGATTCTCCAAGAGCTCCTGAGAATTTGGGCAAGCTGTGCGCTACTGATGCGTTGATGGTTACGTTCTCTAATTCAGGGCTCTCATAGATGCACCACGGCTGTGTCTCGAAATTAGGGGCATTTAACTCGCCCATAGTTGGTTCACGGTAGTAGTTATCCCCGTAGTAGTCGTCGAAAGCGGGTTCTCTTCCTGGCATGTATCGAGGTTGAGGTTGTGGTCGTGGGGGATGGATAGGAGGTTGTACTGGACCAGCTGCATTTCGGTCCTCGGGTAGTGATGGACCATAATTGTACGAATCAGAAACACAGTTAAACCCACCAAATTAGACTGTTTGTCTAGTTAACTTTTGTCTGTTAGTCCCGATATATTTCCACAGGGCATTTTAGAGACTGAAGTGAAAACACGCTAAGGAGAGGATTTTATGCTGAAAAGATAACAAGAGTCAATCCAAGGTCAAGATCATATGCCGACTGAAGAAATATCAAGGATCCTGACGTGAAATTGACCATAACAAATTAATCAGAAGAATCAGGAGAGGAATCAAGACAGCCCGGGAAAGGAACACACTGACAGTTTTGTGAAAAGACTGCACAAAACTGTACAAAACTCACATATGGCAAGATGACTTGGTGACTTGAAGAAGAGGTGGCCAAGGGAGGAGCTCCTCCACCCAAGGCAACCGGCCACCGGCGGCTCCTCCACCCAAGGCAACCGGCGGCTTTTCCTCCTCCACATGTGGTGGCTCCTCCTCCCTTGATTTGCTCATCCAATCTCCATGCAACAAGTGCCCTCATCTTAGCCCTCCATTTCTCCTCCCCATGGCTATAAATACACCCCTCCTCCTCCTCACAAATGCATCCCAAAATTGTAAATCACTTCTCTCTCTAAGTTTGTTACTTGTAAGTTTGGTTCGATTTTGAAATAATACTCCTGTTTGTTCTTGAGTATTATACTGGAAATTATAATACTCTTGTCGGTTCTCGAGTATTATAATACTGTAGAGAATACTCCTGTTGGTTCTTGAGTATTCAGTAGGAATTAGGAATACTCCTGTTGGTTCTTGAGTATTCCACCCCTTTCCCTCTTACTGTTTCCAAAAACCCCCGAGTATTTAGCTATGGTATCCATCTCTATGGATATTCGTAGCTAAACTCTTTATTCGGTGGAAGGTATTTTCTTGTATTATATAATGTTGTAATATCTTTTAGTTTCATTTCTTTGTATTCAAAACTTGTTCTATGTGCCATTTATAGTCAGAATTTCCAAGGTTGAGTGGATGCTACGAAAGGGCAAAACTCTTCCGTGGGGTTCGTGAACATACTCGGGTAAGTGGATGCTACGAAAGGGAAAAGCTTATCTGAGAAGTTCGACTCATCTAAAACACCACTTGGTCAATCGTAACTGTGAGATCAGGTGGATGCACAAAAGGCTAAGATACTTCGAAAGGAGGAATTAGTCTGAAATAGAACAAGGGTTGCTTTAAACGATGTTGCAAGTCTTGCGCTACGAAAGGGCCTCGATTCATCTTTGAATACTTAGAAAAGTTACTAACAGTTTATTATATACATGTTATAATACAAGAGTACCTGAAACCGAATGCTTCTCTTAACTGTTAAACCGCAATCACCAACTGCTGATCTACCGGAGGAATTACAATCACGCATCACCCACTGTAAGTCTTCTTTGTATTTACAGCATTTAATTTCTGTATTTACTTTTCCGCTATCAAAACCAAAAACCCCCAAAAAATCACGTAGTTAATCAGAGCGCTAAAACCTCAATCAACCATAAAACACGCTCCCCCCAGTTCAATCACCCTAAAAGAATAGCCTATTCCCCTAATTCCCTTGGGTTCGACCCCTACTTACCACTTACTACCCAGTAGTGTAGTCACAAGTAGCGGATATTATAAATTTATTTTGTACAGAGAACACTGCACCTTAACGACAGTGCAGTGGGCTCCGCCAAAATTGGCGCCGTTGCCGGGGAATTAGCGAATGGATAGTTGTTCTTTTTTATGTTATACATAATCCGCCATGCCTTCCTACTACGAATACGAGTCTTGGAACGATGAAGAGTTTTACTCAATAATCCGCGAAGAGATCATCAACATTAAGCAATCCCAGGACGATACTTTGGACGAGTACTTGGGATACTTTGACACCCTTTTGGAGAACTGCCCGCACCATGGATACACCAGACTCAATCTCCTCCAAATATTTCTCGTTGGGATGATGCCACTTGAGCGGAAAAGACTTAATGATGTAGCAGGATGTTCACTCATGAAGTTAACCGTGGCTGAAGCCTGGCGCCTCATAAATGATTCGGCAAAGAACACAAAACAGGGTCAGTGGCACCAAACTGACAATAAGGCACCAACGATGGAAGTGGACTCAGTTCAGAACGAGCCCGACACCACACCCATTATAAGCTTGCCCGCAACAAAACCGAGAGAAGACATCAGTACAAGGGCAGTAATGGATATGGAGGCGGCTCTAAAGGAACCAACACTGGAGTCCACAAAGCTGACAGAGGCCATGATGGATGAATCAGATACAAAAAGCATCAAGAAGGAAGAATTGGAAGCTAGCATCCAGCAAATGAGTGCTCCGATACACCAAGACGAGGTCGAAAACGAGGAATTCTGGGCGGCTGCACAACTGATCTGGGACCGCATCACCAAACCAAACCTCATCACCAAACTACCCGAGGAAGTCCCGGCTCTACTTGACGAGCCAAATGAAGTCCCAGACTTCACTACCAAACCAGCCGAGACATGCCCGGACCTCACTGCCGAACTCACCGAAAAAATCACGGCAGGCCCGGTCCTCAGTGAAGAAATGCTCGAAAAAGACCCAGTCTTCATGATCGAAAATCCCTTACTTAACCCTTCATGTTCTATGAAGATCACGGCCACCAGATATGAGATGATCGATGATGATATAGTGCTAGGCGAGTTGGACAAGAAGCATGAGCCCAAACAGCCAACAAAGGAGCTACCACTCGTCACAAGCCAAGAAGAGCCTCCTGAAAAGTGTAAGGACCAAGGACGGCCAATCATCTCTGCCACAAAGAAGTGGGTTAGCAAGGGCGCATGCTTGATGTTGCTTGGCAAAAGACTGAACTTCCAAAACTACAAAGATGCCAACCGGCCATACACAAAGAAGCGACAAAGACATGGCCCGGTGCAATGGAAGCCCGGAAGGAAAAACAAGAGAGCCCGGCTCATTGAATCAGCAGCTATGATAAAAGGTCTCCCGCCTTCTCAGAAACAATGGAAAGAGAAAACACCAAAACAATGGAGCTCTTGCTCCAGCAAAAAGTCAGGAAGAAGCAACACTGGAACGGTGGCAAAGTTTGACCTCAGCCACCCATGGGACCCAAACCAGTAATCCACAACGAGGTATCGTCGAGCCAACGACGTAAAACAAGTGCACTGGTCGGGAGGTAACCCGACACTATCTTACTTTCTGCACTTACTTTCAGTACTTAGTTTTAAGCTTGCATGACTTTTGAACTAAGGTACGCCTTCGTTCAAAAGTGGGGGGGTGAAAACAGCCTGTGTACATAAATAACATGCTTGCTGTTTTTTCTTTTTTAGTAATAGTATCTTTTTGAACATATGAATTTAAGAATGTGAAAAAGATAAATCAGAATTCATGCATTTACCTTGTGAAAATTCAAACTGTTTAAAAACTTAGAATGTAACTTTCCATTTGTCCTTTGTGCTGAGATAACTAGGGATGTGGAGTTGACATAAACTGCCCTAGAAGGACTTGGGAAGCAATCAAAGGATCAGATCAAACTATATGGTTTTCGAAGTCAGTGGAGGCTGCACTTCGGGGTTCAGTGAATAATTGAGTCAAACTCCGCCAAGAAGCATCTATGCGAAGGCGAGGACGGGAATCAGACCGTCCTCTCTCTAGTCAAAATAGCCGAGAAAATAGATAAGCGACCCTCATCTTGACCCGCGCAAAACGACGAAGACGAGAGGAGAGGGGAGGTATTTCCATAGGCTTGCGGGCGATGATTGGACCTCCCAAGAAGGCTGATAAAATGGACTAGCAAGTCACAAAGAAGCGAAAAACTCAAAGAAGAAAATCAAAAGAGGCCAAAGGCCCAAAATTGTGAAGGTTTTAACCGAGCAAAAGTGAAGCACTCAACAAAGTCAAATCAAAGGCCAAAGGCCGATTCACTACAACAAAAAAGCAGTCCCTCGCCAAAGAAAAGAAAAAAAATCAAGAAGGTTCAACTCACTGAAACCCGAACCGAATCACGTGCATGAAAAAGCTACCAGTGAGTTGAACCTTCTTGATTTTTTTTCTTTTCTTTGGCGAGGGACTGCTTTTTTGTTGTAGTGAATCGGCCTTTGGCCTTTGATTTGACTTTGTTGAGTGCTTCACTTTTGCTCGGTTAAAACCTTCACAATTTTGGGCCTTTGGCCTCTTTTGATTTTCTTCTTTGAGTTTTTCGCTTCTTTGTGACTTGCTAGTCCATTTTATCAGCCTTCTTGGGAGGTCCAATCATCGCCCGCAAGCCTATGGAAATACCTCCCCTCTCCTCTCGTCTTCGTCGTTTTGCGCGGGTCAAGATGAGGGTCGCTTATCTATTTTCTCGGCTATTTTGACTAGAGAGAGGACGGTCTGATTCCCGTCCTCGCCTTTGCATAGATGCTTCTTGGCGGAGTTTGACTCAATTATTCACTGAACCCCGAAGTGCAGCCTCCACTGACTTCGAAAACCATATAGTTTGATCTGATCCTTTGATTGCTTTCCAAGTCCTTCTAGGGCAGTTTATGTCAACTCCACATCCCTAGTTATCTCAGCACAAAGGACAAATGGAAAGTTACATTCTAAGTTTTTAAACAGTTTGAATTTTCACAAGGTAAATGCATGAATTCTGATTTATCTTTTTCACATTCTTAATTTCATATGTTCAAAAAGATACTATTACTAAAAAAGAAAAAACAGCAAGCATGTTATTTATGTACACAGGCGGTTTTCACCCCCCACTTTTGAACGAAGGCGTGCCTTAGTTCAAAAGTCATGCAAGCTTAAAACTAAGTACTGAAAGTAAGTGCAGAAAGTAAGATAGTGTCGGGTTACCTCCCGACCAGTGCACTTGTTTTACGTCGTTGGCTCGACGATACCTCGTTGTGGATTACTGGTTTGGGTCCCATGGGTGGCTGAGGTCAAACTTTTTGATTCCACCGACCTTGATTCTTGCGGTGAGTCTTCCTGATTTTTTAGCAGATGACGGGTTTGGGTCCAGTTCTGATGGTATCTCCTTCCAACGTCTCTGAGAAGGCGAGGGACCTTTCACTATCAGCTTTTTGAACTGGGTGTTCTCCTGTTTAGGGCTGTCTTGTCTAGTCATGGCGTAAGCGTGCTCCATGTAAGAGTGATTCTGCTCGGGCCCTTTTCCCATCCTCCTTTCAGTCTCTTCTTGGATCGTATTTGCATTGTTTGCTGTGACTTGCTCATTGATCAAGGGGAAAAGTCGGGAAGGCCTCATGAGGCTAGGTTCTGCCTCGTTCTGATGGATCGTGACGAACTGATCGTAGGTAGTTTCAGCTGCCTGGGTGATGATAGTCGGGAATGGCCTGGGAAATTCGTCAGTGGTGTTCTGGACTCTTACTTTGTTGCTTCCGGTGCTTTCCATGTCTGATTCTTCAGACGGTTCAGGAGTCTCTTCTGACGGTTCGGTGGTTTCTCCTTCATCAGCCTCTAGGTCAGCTTCTTCTGTCTGCATTTCCTCGTCAATTTGGGGTGCTCGTCTTGTGGCAGCGGCAAGGCCGATTATAAGGTACCACATGTCTGCAATGGTGAAGTTTATGGCAGACCTTTTCATTGCTTCGTTAACTCTTCCCAGTTCTTCGGACCTCATCCCACGAAGAAATTTTTGTAGAAGAATTTTCTTCGTAAATCCATGGTGCGGGCAGCTTGAGACGATGGCATCGTAGTTCATGTAGTATTCGTTCAAAGTCTCATCCCGGGATTGTTGAAGGTTCAGGATCTTCTCGCGGGTTTCTTGGCATAAGGATGGTGGGGAGAATTCTTTTAGGAATGGTGCGCAGATGTCCACGAAACGTACTGCACTGCAAGCTGGTGATGCGTAATACCAGATTGTTGCGAAATCCGTTAGAGAGAATTTAAAGCATTTAAGCTTAAATTCCTCTAACGTTTCATTCTCAGGTTTAATGTGGCAGCAAACGTAATGAAAGCTCCGACAGTGTAGTACTGGATCTTCTACATCCGTTCCTTTGAACAGTGGAAGGTGCCGTGTTGTCCATGCATATGAAGGTGGTTGCGTCATGAGGTCATGGGAGGGAACGAAAGAATAGCTTATTCGACGGCTAATTCCCCGGCAACGGCGCCAATTTTGACAGAGCCCACTGCACTGTCGTTAAGGTGCAGTGTTCTCTGTACAAAATAAATTTATAATATCCGCTACTTGTGACTACACTACTGGGTAGTAAGTGGTAAGTAGGGGTCGAACCCAAGGGAATTAGGAGAATAGGCTATTCTTTTAGGGTGATTGAACTGGGGGGAGCGTGTTTTATGGTTGATTGAGGTTTTAGCGCTCTGATTAACTACGTGATTTTTTGGGGGGTTTTTGGTTTTGATAGCGGAAAAGTAAATACAGAAATTAAATGCTGTAAATACAAAGAAGACTTACAGTGGGTGATGCGTGATTGTAATTCCTCCGGTAGATCAGCAGTTGGTGATTGCGGTTTAACAGTTAAGAGAAGCATTCGGTTTCAGGTACTCTTGTATTATAACATGTATATAATAAACTGTTAGTAACTTTTCTAAGTATTCAAAGATGAATCGAGGCCCTTTCGTAGCGCAAGACTTGCAACATCGTTTAAAGCAACCCTTGTTCTATTTCAGACTAATTCCTCCTTTCGAAGTATCTTAGCCTTTTGTGCATCCACCTGATCTCACAGTTACGATTGACCAAGTGGTGTTTTAGATGAGTCGAACTTCTCAGATAAGCTTTGCCCTTTCGTAGCATCCACTTACCCGAGTATGTTCACGAACCCCACGGAAGAGTTTTGCCCTTTCGTAGCATCCACTCAACCTTGGAAATTCTGACTATAAATGGCACATAGAACAAGTTTTGAATACAAAGAAATGAAACTAAAAGATATTACAACATTATATAATACAAGAAAATACCTTCCACCGAATAAAGAGTTTAGCTACGAATATCCATAGAGATGGATACCATAGCTAAATACTCGGGGGTTTTTGGAAACAGTAAGAGGGAAAGGGGTGGAATACTCAAGAACCAACAGGAGTATTCCTAATTCCTACTGAATACTCAAGAACCAACAGGAGTATTCTCTACAGTATTATAATACTCGAGAACCGACAAGAGTATTATAATTTCCAGTATAATACTCAAGAACAAACAGGAGTATTATTTCAAAATCGAACCAAACTTACAAGTAACAAACTTAGAGAGAGAAGTGATTTACAATTTTTGGGATGCATTTGTGAGGAGGAGGAGGGGTGTATTTATAGCCATGGGGAGGAGAAATGGAGGGCTAAGATGAGGGCACTTGTTGCATGGAGATTGGATGAGCAAATCAAGGGAGGAGGAGCCACCACATGTGGAGGAGGAAAAGCCGCCGGTTGCCTTGGGTGGAGGAGCCGCCGGTGGCCGGTTGCCTTGGGTGGAGGAGCTCCTCCCTTGGCCACCTCTTCATCAAGTCACCAAGTCATCTTGCCATATGTGAGTTTTGTACAGTTTTGTGCAGTCTTTTCACAAAACTGTCAGTGTGTTCCTTTCCCGGGCTGTCTTGATTCCTCTCCTGATTCTTCTGATTAATTTGTTATGGTCAATTTCACGTCAGGATCCTTGATATTTCTTCAGTCGGCATATGATCTTGACCTTGGATTGACTCTTGTTATCTTTTCAGCATAAAATCCTCTCCTTAGCGTGTTTTCACTTCAGTCTCTAAAATGCCCTGTGGAAATATATTGGGACTAACAGACAAAAGTTAACTAGACAAACAGTCTAATTTGGTGGGTTTAACTGTGTTTCTGATTCGTACAATTATGGTCCATCACTAGCCTGTGTGCATCCATCTGATCCCGTTGGCCCAGTTTTCAAATGGTTTTTAGGATAAGTAGACCTCCTCGGATATGCTTGTCCATTTGGTCCCTTTGGCCCAGTTACAAATGGTCCACTTACCCGAGTATGATCACGAACCCCCAAGGACAAGCTTACCCATTTGGTCCCTTTGGTCCAGTTACAAATGGTCCACTCACCCTTGGAAATTCTAACTTTATATATGGCACATAGAATAAGTTTTGAATACTAATACGAGACACTAAGTTAATAGTCTAAAACATTTTATAATACAAGTGCGCCCCTTCTACCGAACTACTAGTTTAGCTACTATTCATCGCGCTAAACATTATAACTAAGGAAATAAAAACAGTTGAATAAATACTAAGAAATACTTACAACCGTTGAAGCGCCAAGGGAGCAATCCTTTATTTCCAAAGCCAAACTTACAAATACATAAACTTAGAGAGAGAAGTGAATTATGGATAATTTTTTGGTGTGTTCAAATGAGGGGAGGAGCTCCTCGTAATATAGCCATGGGAGGAGGAGGAGATGGCCACAAGTGTCCCATGGTGATTGGAGGAGAAAATGGAGGGAGGAGATGGCCACCACATGGAGGAAGGAGAGGAGGAGCAAGGAGGAGCCGCCACCTATGGAGGAGCAAAAGCCGCCGGTCACCATGTGGAGGAGCCGCCGGTTGCCGGTGGTGGAGGGAGGAGGAGGGGTGGCTTTGGCCACCTCTTGCCCAAGTGGCCGGTCATCTTGCCCAAATGTGAATTTTGTACAGTTTTGTGCAGTCTTTTCACAAAACTGTCAGTGTGTTTCTTCCTCGGGCTGTCTTGATTCCTCTCCTGATTCTTCTGATTAATTTGTTATGAGTGATTCAACGTCAGGATCCTTGATATTTCTTCAGTCGGCATATGATCTTGACCTTGGATTGACTCGTAACATCTTTTCTGCTTTAAAAGCTCCTCTTTAGTGTGTATTCTCTCTAAGCTCTGAAATACCCTGTAGAAATATATCTGAACTAACAAGCAAAAGTTAAATAGACAAAATGTCTAATTAAGGGGGTTTTACTGTGTTTTTGATTCGTATAATTATGGTCCATCAGTCGTCCTAGAATGAGTGTTGGCGACTCCTTAGTCTGGGTGTCCTCCATCTGCAAGACATAAAATTCTGCAGGCACAGCAATTTCTCCAACATTCACGGTTAAATTCTCAAGCAAACCATAGGAATGAACACATGCCTTGTTGCCTAACTCAATAGTCAACTTGATAGGTTTCACCGGTCCAAGTTTTAATGAACAATATAAATAATAAGGCATCACATTAATAGTCGCTCCCAAGTCAATCAAACAGTGGGGAATAAGCGTGTTACCGATGCCACAGGTTACCGTGAAGGCACCTGGGTCTCTAGTCCGAGTGGTCAACGCTCCTTGTTTCCCTTGCTCCAATTCTTGCATTTGGACTTTGGTTCTCGCGTCCTCATTCCCCTTCAGTTGAATGTCATTATTTATAGCTTCGTGGCTCTCAATAACCTGCATGGGAAATGGCAATTGCGCAAGAGGGTTAGAATTTAAAATTTGGAAATTGCTCACTGGGAATTCCGTGCACGTCTCCTGCATTTCCTCCGCGGACGTCTCTTGATTTAGAAGTAATTCTTCAGGCATCCACGCCTTAATGGTTGAGGCGTCCGCGGTTTCCACTGATGCAGAATCCAAATCTTGCTCTTTTTCTTCTTTTTCTTCAGCCTTCATCTCCTCTTCATCCTTTATCACGATCACACTGACATTTTGCCTTGGATTGGGGATCGTTTGCGACGGTAGCTTCCCTTTGTCTTCTTGCCTTTCGTACACTACGCTGGCCATTTGAGACATTTGCTTCTTTAATTCGTTAACGTCTCCAGCTTGGTGGTCAATCTTTTGAGTGAGTTCCTTGAACATTCCTCTTATTTCCTCTCTGAATTCCTTGTTCGGGTCCTCATCTCCTTGTCTGGTTTGTGGTGGTTTGTACGGCTGCTTTTGTGGATACGAGGATTGCCCCGCATCGTAATTGTTGTTCCTTTGCCAACCACCCTCATTTTGTCTCGGCTGCTATTTGTTGTTGCCTTGGTATCCATCAGTCCTCCTTGGTGGCAAATCTCCCTTGTTTATGTATCCCACAATATTCACGTCTTCTGTTCTTTCATGAAAAATAGCATTGTCATTATTCATCGAATTAAATGTGGACTTGTTTACCTTACACTCCACTTGTTGATTGCCTTGTGGTTGTTGCGTCATCATCTTAGCCACCATATCCTTCAGTTCCTGCAATTCAGATTGTACATTCACGTTAGCAACTGGTGCAGGTTTATAGGTTTCTTCTAAATACCTTGTGCCCTCCGCAACTTTCTCAATCAACTCCCATATCTCCTCGGGATACATGTCAAGGATAGACCCTTGGGCTGAGGCATCTAGCATTCTTCTTTCCATGAGAATCATCCCATCCATAAAGTATTCAAGCAGCATCCTTTGTGGGATTCCATGATTCGGACAGTTCTCTTCCAATTGCCTAAACCTCGCCAAATAATCGAACAATGTCTCTCCACGTCCTTGTCTAAGCATAGAGAGCTCCTTCCTCGTTTGTGCCGCCTTCGAATGAGAGTAGTACTTGTCCATGAATTTCTGTTGCATTTGATCCCATGATGTAATCGAACCTGAAGGCAAAGACATTAACCAAGATTTAGCTTGACTTTCTAAAGAAAAAGAAAATGTCTTTAGTTTAAAAATATTTTCTGGAATCGATGCTGATTTCATGGACATGCAAACTCCATGAAATTCCTTCAAGTGCCTTAGGGGGTTCTCGTCGGGCATTCCTCCAAACTTGGGCAAGTGATGAATCACCCCACTCTTTATCTCGATGCCATCTGCATCCTCATCCAACCTAATGCACCAAGGTGCCTCATCAATATATGGGGCGCAGACTCCTCTCAGGGTGCGTCCCAAATCCCGACGCCTCGCTAGCGGTCCATGTTGGTTTCCTCCACCGAGGTATTGTCGATCCAACTCAGCCTCGTAATCATCATAATCCTCGTGTCTAGCTGCACGATGTCTAGCAAATCCATTCACAAATTGCTGATTTCTGGGGGTGGTACTCTCTGATCAACAGCGGGCAATCCTTGCCTCCGTTCTTGAATGTTATCCCCTTGTACACTACTTCGCTCTTCATTATCAGCATCAACACTTCTCTGCGACATTGTTACTTAAACAGAGAGTAATCAAGTGACAAAAAAAAGACAATAAAATAAATTAAAAGAAATAGAATACTTAGTAGATTCTTCGTTACCAATCCCCGGCAACGGCGCCAAAATTTGACGGGCGTCGTCGTACCCGTCAAACATAATATTTTTCTTTATTTCCGATTAGCTAGCGGTAAGTCGGGTCGTATCCACAGAGGTCGGTGTGAGAATCTGTTCACTAAGTATAAAAGTAACAATGGGGGGTAAATTCCGAACAAGTCAAATAAAAACGCAAGTATCAAAACACGATCAATTATCAATAGAGAAACCGTCACACAATTCGAGTATCAAATGTCAAAGAACAGTGCAAGCTAGAACTTTCGATTGTGATGCAAGACTAAATCATTAACCCAACCGTTTTGATTTCTAATGTTTTACAACTTATAGCTCCCCGCTAGGTTGCACTACAAGTTGTCCTAGGGTGTCAATCCTAGTGGTATATTACTCGTATCCTAGTTTACTATCCGCGCTAGGTTGCTAGTAAACTGTGATAATTGAAATCAACACACAAACAAAAGCTCCCCCGTTAGGGTTCTACTCATGCTAGCATGTCAAATCCATAAACAATGCATAGTAATATAGTGCAAAACATAGAAATTCAATATGAGTCTCAAATCAAAGCATCACAATATCAAGTTCTAGCCTACACAAATGAGTTTAGCTACTCATGGTAATAGAATACATCATAAAGTAGTTGAGTAAAATGAAATTAAAATACTGATGTGAAATTCCTCTTCCAAGCCTTCTACAATTCTGCCCTTTGTTTCTTTCCTTCTTCTGCCAAAGACGTCCAGCAATCCACGGCAAAATACAAAACAAAAAAGAAGACTTTGCTGTCTTCTCTTCAATCCTCCAGCAAACCCACGGCCAAAAGACAACCGTGTCTCTTTCTCCCCCAATTCTACACGGACCAAAAGCCAATTTGATTTTCCCTTTCTCCTTTCTTTTATCTTCTCTAAAAGTGGCTCCTCAAATTCTGATTTCCTCCTTTCTAGAATGGCTCCTCGATTCCATCTATATTTCTTCCCGAGAAAACAAATCAGAATTTAAGAAAATTTGTTTGCCCGCTTTCCCCACTTACGTCTCTTGATTTAACGTCCGCGGACGTCTTAACAATTTCGGTAATTGTTAAGACGTAAGTGCCTATAATTCTTCAGACGTAAGTGGTCTGCACTGACTAAAACTTCAGCACTTCGGACTTCATTTCTTTCGATGCCAAACATCTTCTAATGGGCTCCTTTTAGCCGATATTCCTTATATGGTCTCCAAATGCACCTGAGAATGAAAACTACACACAGGTAGTGAAATAATATACAGGCAAAAATTAAGCGACGGGGTTTTAACATATAAAA
This sequence comes from Rhodiola kirilowii, assembly GCA_033675215.1. Classification (NCBI taxonomy): domain Eukaryota; kingdom Viridiplantae; phylum Streptophyta; class Magnoliopsida; order Saxifragales; family Crassulaceae; genus Rhodiola; species Rhodiola kirilowii. Next base: position 22,430,347 of record CM066202.1, on the reverse strand, counting down.
TAGTCGTACGACTACGACTTATCAGGACGCCAAAGGTTCTCGAAAACAAGTAAATCACCCTTGTTATGTGGTGTTCACTAGCGTGACCCATCCTAGCATTGAGATAGGCTTGATCTTCGCCGCTCTTGGATATTGATCATTCAACTAGCGTTGATGATTGAGAAACTTGAGTTGGACGTGAGCTAAAAACATCGAGAGATTGAAGCTCACATGCGAGGTGCCTCTTCCTTAAATCAAGTAAAAACATCGAGCGATTGAATTTGATTTAATTGTCGCACGCCTTAATCTAATCATCTACGACAATTATCTTGCATGAAATTGAACTCTTGGAGTCTAAAACACATATGAGTGAAGTAGTTCCCTAGAGTACACCTTTTGCCTTGGTAGCGACATTATCTCTAGATTCCTTAGATTGTTTACATTGTTTATATACATTTGCTCTAATAACCACATAAACCCAACCTTTCGCAATTAGAATAGACTTATCAGAACAAAATCAAATAGTGCTCATAAGTTTAGACTTGTTCCTTGGATGACCCGGTACTTACCGATTTTATAAATTGTTTTTGACTAAATATCTTGCTTTCGAATCACATAGATTTGAAGTGAAAATATTACAACGTTCATAGCGGTACCCGTACACTGCCAAAGAGCAACATCACAAAATCCCTTACACGTTTGTCCTTCTCTGCGTCAAATCTCTTCCTTGGCTCCCCCTTGATGGAGTTCTCGGGATAAATCACTATAGTCTTCTTGTTTGACAACTAAACAACAAGACTTGAATCTCTCAGCACTAGTGCTTTCATGATCCTCATGTCTTTAGCCCATCCATACTCATCCATAATCACGCCGTAGGGTAAATTCACAATACGATCAAAGACAACTACCTTTTCAACCTTGTCACCTAAAATGTGCATCCCCTGATTGAAACTAGAAGGTACTGAGCATATCCTCTTCATATCATCCATTCCATTTAACTTCATAACATTCACTTCATCAAGTCGAGCCTCACCAGCCAGATTAGTATACCTCAAAATAATCCCAGCAGAATGACTTATTATCCTATCAAAACCCTATACCAGCTTAGTATCATCAACCATTTCCTGAAGCTGCCGAACCATGTTAGCATCCCACCAACCAACAAAAAAAACATGACAACAACAATGACAACTTTAATTTTTAGCATAGGGAGCACAGTTTGTTCATTGGGCAATAACAACTTGAGAAAAATTTCATCATCCATGTCATAAGTCCTTGGTCTATAGAAACATTCTTTCAGATACGCATATAGTGGCATATCAAGTGTAACCTTCCCATAAAATTTAATTGGAGGGTACAAATTCAGTCGGAGGTACCTTTGAGGAGTCATCAGGAGGTTTTGAGGAGGTCTTGCAGATAGCACATGAACCCCAAGTAATTTAATAAAACACCATCTTATATCAGAGATCATATATATATATATAATAGGAAGTAAATTGCTTGAGAATGTCACTGAGCTATTTTGACAAACAGTAGGTGTTAAGGGTATCACAAAACTGTCCACGACGTGAAGTGAGAAGGCCAAACCAAGCCCTCTAATCCATTTCCCACGAACAGTCTTACTCACTATCATGACTAATAGAAAGTCAACTGAAAAAGTTGTTGGAGTTACCTCCCCAGTCAAAAGTACTGGGCCTTTTTGTTTACAGAATTCCCCAATGTCCCAGTTATCCTTAGTAAAAACATTTCCAATTGGACTGCCATGATTTATCACTACCAAGGCTTTAGATGTGATATCATTGACCTTGGATGCATCTAACTTCTTTTTCAATTTAAAGACCACCAAGCCGCACTATGTCAACTCATTAAGATAATAGGACGTGAGAGTTACACCTTATAGAGCAACTGACAGTGGAATTCGATAAAGAACTGGATCATGTTTCAGCGCAATATGCAGTTTCATCATTAAAGAGATCTCTGGGCTAAAACCATCAATCGAAATCCACTTATAAAACCAAGAGAAGAACCTTTTATATCTTGAAAAATGTTACCACAAGGAATTAGAACTGCGTGAGAGGGAACACATATGGTAACAACTGAGCAAAACCCCAAATTCCATCATAAAAATACTTGCACAAATCCTTGTTGTTGTCCAAACTATTAACTCCTTCTGTTGGATTGAAGAGAGCGCCAAATCCCAACATTTAGTGCAACACCAAATGTTATAGTGTTGTAGTAAGCTTAAAAAATTCATCTGGCGGTTTCACTGGTGGTAGTAAGAATGGAAACATCTCACAAACTTTTCGCCGAACAAGTTCAGTGCAGAAATTCGAACTCCCAGTAACAATTGTTCCGGACGTGAATTCTTTGCTCTTAAGTCCCATTTCCTCCATTTTCAGCACCAAAATAGATTCAAAATCAAATGCATCAGATGTACTGCCTCCAAGATCAACCACTAAAATGGTCTTGTTTTTATTCTATTCACGCAACACCTTATATAAAATATCAACATGCACATGTTGTTTATCAAAAGCAGGACAATAATCTTCACATCCCCATTATATGGTTCAGAAAATTTACCAACATTGACTAGCTCATCTTGATTTTGAATGAGGATCTTGGCATAGTCAACAAGGGCAGCACATATCTGTGAAATAGTAGCAGAAACACCTCTTATAAGAAGACCAACCAAAGAAATTATGATATTTCTTTCCGTAGGAGCTTGCATAATAAAAGGAGACATACTAAAGAACAGTGTAAAGTCCCTGGTGTTACTTGATGGCAGCAATAAAATTTTCAAGCCTCCATTGACATAGACGAAACACACAATATATGAGATTAGATATCCAGAGGTTTCAGGAGGGCGAGGCAGTTTGTTTAATCAAGTCAGTAGAAGTGGAGCAGCACTCAATGACCATAAGTTGTCATAACCCTCAATTAAATTGGCCAACATTTCAGAATGCAAAAGAGATGTCTCAAGAACCTTTTGACAAACACCTTGAGTACATAAATTAATACTTCTACTATGAACACCAGCTGGAACCACAAACTTATATCCATCAATTTTTCCACAACTTCAGTCTTTTGCAATCCCAAATCGAATGCAAAGTCTACCAAAATCACCTTTGTAGGCAACTTACCATACATAAATGGTTCATCAATAATCGAATTTGGCGTAACCGACCTAGGTGTAGTCATAGCTCCTGCTAAAACTGAATCTGAAAATAAGACCAAATCAGAACTTACTTGATCATCTTCGATTGATCCTTCGGCTTTAATCGGAGACAAATGAAATCCATCGGCCTTCAATTCCAACTTTGACTCGCTTGAACCCTCATTAACTTCTATTGTGTCAGTTGTACCTTTACTCACCATATCTGTTTCAATCGGGACACACAACGTAGGCCCCGATTCAGATTTTGGTGTCGGCGTATCTTCTCTAATAAATCAATGATGCGGTCAAGTTTTTCGTCCGTATACGGAGCCTTGTACGCAGCTTGAATCCTCAAGGATTCTGCCATGGATTATCCGAACCTTTTCCATTGTGGTTCAATTTCTCAACATCGTCAACGAGCTTGTTGAGGGCCTCCAATTCTGCCTCCGTTAATTCTGGATCCATATCCATCTCTCAGTGAAAGCACCAATGATGCGGACTTGATAGTCTGCAACAGATTTGTGAAGAAGATGATACGAATTTGAGGAAGAATAGGAGACGAAGAAGATAGGGAGAGAAGAGGAGATTGATTAATTCATTGATTGTTCTCTCATTCCTCGCTTACAACTCTTTTATACTAGACACAAAAGACAACTTGGCCCATTAGCTTCCCTAATATCCCAATACGTAACAGAGGACATGACTAGAACAACAGATCTGAGCTTGATTGTGTTTCAGCTCATGTTCACCTTTTAATTTGTTTTACACATTAGACACATATATGATCAAGATTGTCATATTTGTAACAGAGAAGGTGAGGATGGTTAAGCTGATGTCATTAAACAAAGAGAACAAAATCATTGGTGAACAACGCAAGTGAAACTGGTAGAGTTAGTCATGGATTACACACGGGTGAGTAATTAATATGCTCATTTATATTATTTATCGTAGGGGGGCGTTTGGTTGAGGCAGGGGTATAATAATGAGGCAAGTGAGGCACAATATGAGCCACTCATTGTGTTGATGTGGCAGAGAATAGTGTTTTACTTTTTGCTTTTTACTGTTGGTAGTGGGTTTTACTATTTGGACACGTGGCGCACCCACAATGCAGAGGGGGTTTGATGGATGGTTGAGATCGTGCCTCACGTTGCCTCACATTACTGTAGCGTGCCTCATTTGAACGCTCCTCATTTATCGTATATATTATATGTGATATGCTTACTTATTAAATTATATGGCCAATAACGATAATTAAAACACACCCCTCGTTTTTACGAAGATGTTAAATATGTTTATGTATATTAACTATAAATAGTTAATAAGTATGAGAAAATTGATGGAAAATATTGCAGAGCAAGGATCATATGAGAAGTTTTAAATTTCATGAGAAATGAGAACATATATCAACCGTTTGATTAAACCAATCAATGGTTCGGATAAGATGTTTAAATTAAATCATTTAATTGTAATTATAATGACAAATTGTTATAATCATTATTATAATCTTGATTTATTTCAAATCAAATCAATTTGCAATCGCTACAATTTAGGAAATCAAGATCGATTTCAGATTTTTTTGTATGATCTTATCGGGGATAATTGCGAGAATGATTGGATTTGAAACAATCACTGATGAATAAAATTCGTAACAGTTAAAAAATTCTTAACAGTTATGAATTTGTTCATAACAGTCATGAACAAAATTTGTAACAGTCATTGATGACCAAAATTTGTAGCAGTTACAAACAAAATTCATAACAGTTACAAACAAAATTCGTAAAAAATATGCTACGAATTTTGCTTTTATTTATCATGAATCCAGAACTAATGTTGTTCACTAAAAGCTACGAATTCTGATTTATTAACTACGAATTTTATAATAAATACAGAACCAATATTGATCAGTAAAAACTACGAATTTTGATATAGTAACTATGGTCGCCGCTCAATCATAGTATGTTTTATGAATATTGGATTTGCTGATTTCTAAGTTGGTGTTGTTGGTTCTGATGCTGGGATAGAGTTTGACAAAATGGCGAGGCTCAGTAGATGTCCAGTCGTATTGTTTACAAACTTCCAACGAAATTCATGCAAGTTTTTTCCAAAGCTCTTCTCCGATGAAACAATCGGTTCTTCTACTTTCCAGCATCCTGCTACTCATCGCCCTTGCAGTCACATTGACGTTCCGCGCTGTGGTCCGCCATTCTACTCGGTTGGAAACGATTTCGGTGGCTGGAGAGTCGGCAGCGCCAATGTTTGAGTTCAACTCGACGTTGTTGAAACTAACATATGTTCATTTGGGGAGAAATCGAAGAAGGAGACTGGGCGTTTGTTGGATTGTAATCTCCATATAGCCGTAGACTCTACAAGTTGTTTTCCACATACCGGAGGTTTTACCGAGTGGATGCTAGAATTAGGACATCTGAAGACTCGCTAGTGAGCTTGAGATCATATGTACTCATTGGAGTTTAGGAGTGTGTTGCCCGACTCGATCGTAGAGAGTTGTAAAGAGTCGTAGTTTTCGATTGAATTTGTAGAGTGATTATTTTTGTTTAATTTTGATTTTTTGATGGCCTAATTTGCCCTTAATGATGTATTAATCGTGAAATAATTACGATTTTGAAATAAATCTTCTTTAATCTTAGCCGTACATGTATTAGAATGGATGGATGAGACAATTTCTTATTTCTCACCTAAACTAAGCTCCTCATGGGATCTCAACTCAATATCGCGATATGGACATGTGCATTATTGCTTACACATCATTGCATACACGACATGCATCTTCATCGACATACATGCGATTCTGGCGAGGCATTGCCCGCACTCTAATATGTTTCTGGCAAGGCATGGCGCGCACTCTGACTTGATGGTCCGGACCGACAGTTATGATTGCCCACCGTGGATAGTACGATCGATATGACATGACTGTGCATCATCATGCATCATTTTGCATTCATGAGATGCATACATGATTGATTATGTGGAGTAGGAACATGTATTTGTGGCACAAAACAATATGGAGTAATTAAAGCGTTAATGAGTATGTTAATTATTCAGTGAGTCATTTTGACTCACTCCGTTATTACCCACCTACTTTTCAGATAAGTGAACTACTATTTGGGAGTTGTCAGCTGCCTTCGCTACCGATATTTATACTACATGCGTGGTGCCATCCATCTGGCCATTTTTGGAGTCCACTGTAGGATTCTGGTCTATGAACTTAGTTATTTTTTTAGTCCACTGTAGGTAAGTGAACCACCTACTTTTTGGAGTCCACCGTCAGCTGCCTTCACTCCGTTATTACCCACCTTCTTTTCAGATAAGTGAACATGCGCGGTTATTTCTTTATTTCATATTTTAGTTAGAGTATTGGTATGTTGTACTTGAGTAGGATTCTGGTCTATGAACTTAGTTATATTTTTAGTCCACTGTAATACATATTATTCAGTTACATGATTCAGTTGTAGGTAAGTGTTAAATTATATTTATTAATATTAACTTAGAGGCTTGCTTGGCGTAAGGATCAAGCGCCGGTCTCGACCTATAATTTTGGGTCGTGTCAATCAGTGAATGCCAGTGTCAATTTCATTGTTTTTCAATTTTTTTTATATAACTAGAGTATAGATGCAAAATATTTGTTAATAAAAATAGAAATTTTATAAATAAGGAAGTTGTTGAAATAGTAATCCATATATGAAAATTTAGAGGGCCAACTATTGTTTAGAAGACATGAAAATGAAAAAGTACATAAATAAGCATTATTATTAGCAACGACGTCCCATGAAACTAAAAGGAACGACTTTGTTGGGGTGTACCGCAGGCAGTGGAGGATCTAAGATTTATTCTGACTAGGGGCAACATGTAAAAGTAAAAAAATTTATTATAATTGCTCTCTTCGAGTTTTCATTTTCATAAAGCACCCATCACATCTTCGTTACTAACGGAATGAAATAAATCCTTTTCAATATAACAAATGAGACCGTCACACAAAAAAGAATCTGCCATGCGGTTGCGTAAGCTTGTTTTCACAATTTTCATTGCAGAAAAGCATCTCTCAACAGTTGCAGTTGCTACGGGTAGTGTCAAGACTAGCTTCAAGAGTCGAAAGACCAAAGGATATGCTCGATGCTTTCCCGTATCCACCATCACTCTAGTAAGAGCACAAAGTTCCTTCAAATTTTAAAATCTTTCAACTTCTCGGACATTATCAATATAAAGGCGAAGTTGATGCTCCATAAGATTTTGATCTCCAAAATCGAAATCGTCGGGATAAAATTTCATCAATCTCATCAACTTCAGATGATAAAAGTGTTGAAATAAATCAATCGGACTCAAAGAAGCCATACAAATTAGCAGCTCATAATTAATCTCGTTAAAACGATCGTTGAACTGTTGAAGGATTAAATCCAACACTGTATAAAGACAGTCCACTTGAAGATGTTGCATATTAGTTCTCCCAGATTTTCGTCTGGGTCTTCGTGCATCAACAAACTCTTCCTCTAAGTTTAGGATCTGAATATCATACTTGTCACAAAAAGATGATACTTTTTGCATAAGAGAATTCCAATCGTGATCTCTAATCGTTTGTAACTGCAGTTTAGTAGATGTAACCATAGACATGGCATTCATAATATCTTGATCTTTCCTTTGAAGAGCCATTGATAAAGACTCCGTAAGACCTAGAATAAGCAGCATCAATTGTAAATAAAATACGAAATCAAACGATTGGAAATATCTGAGAAGACCATTTGCTTGACACCTTTTCTTAGTGTCTGAGCCGTCTTCTTCTATATATTGAAGCACATCGGAAATAATTCCACCAGACGCAAAAGTGTTCTATAATGAGAACCCCAACGTTTGTTTCCAGGTCTCTGCAAAGTAAGTTCCTAATTGAGTCCACTTCCTGTTCTTATATCACAATTGCAATTAGCCTCTTTTAGTTGCTCTTGATATTTGTCGCGAATCATATCTCTTCTTTTGCAAGATGCTCCATGATGAGTTGTATTTATACGACTCGTCGAATCAACTAATCCCGTTTATTTCGACACTTTTATATGCGAACATTTACTTTTTAGTATGGTTTTGCATCTTATGTGTTTTGGAAGCTCCAGGAGGAAACACGCGTAAAAGATGGCATTTCATGCCAAAACACCACAATGGAAGATCAGACCTTTGGATGTTCAACGGAGTGCTGGGAATGGACCGCAAATCAGAAAAATATGAACCACATGCCGTTGCGTAGCTAACTCAATTCCCTACAACTCTCTAATTTACACCGAGAGCATCCGAGGTTGTTTAGATGGTGAAATCAAGAGTCGAATTCGGGAAACAGTGACCACCGCGCCCACAGAAGACATTAGCAGTACCGATAACGTCAAGGCAAGGTGAGGTGGTAACGTCTACACGAGGCGCGGTCGCTACTGTCAGCACGCATTTTGATGATGTCAGCAAGCCCGAAACTTAGAAATTGAGCCCAAAAACAGACTTGGAAACCCTAGTTTTTGCTATAAATAAGATCTTCGGGTTAGGGTTTCAATCATCTCATAATCCCATCATTCAGAAGACGGCTCTGAAGGAGAAGGCGAAGCTTTCGACGAGAGAAGAGATTTTTCTACCTTTCATTATGTGTTTTATTTCCATCATGTGTAGCTAAACTCTTTATTCAGTTTAGGGTTTCGATCATTGTGACACATATTTTGAGACTTCGTTCTTAATGCTATTTTATGTTTTACTAGTTCTTGCTTCATCACATGAATTAACTTGTTAGATTAAGTAAAAGCTTTGTCACAAAGGTTAATTGAGCAATTAATTCTTACCGTTAATATCTACTGGAAACGTTGTCGTAAAGGTAGATCGTAACACCTAGACTAAATAATACCTTTGTCGGATTATTAAGTTTATGAAAGAACTAGAAGTCTAACACCTTTGTCTGGTTAGATTGTGGTATCACCTTTGTCGGGATACTTTAGAATATTACCTTTGTCGGAATTCCACACTTAGAAACACGAAATTAGATATTTAGCAGTCGATGATAAACATGTCACAATAGAAACCCTAATCTGAATGTTCTCTCTTATTGAATTCTTTTTGCTACTTCCTCTTTTGCACTAACAACTGCTTAAAACCCCCCTTTTCTTTATTTGTTTTCAGATACAACTTCAACAACACCACCTCCCTTGGGTTCGACCCTGCTTACCGCTTACTAGTAGTCACAGGAGAATTATAAATAATTAAATTTGATGCATCAGACAACGCGCATCGAATTTTGGCGCCGTTGCCAGGGAGCTGCGCATCGGTGAAGTTATTTATTTTTTTGTTTTTTTTTGTTTTTGTTTTTTGTGTGTGATTCAATATGGCTTCTTATTATAGTGGAGCAGTTTGTGATGACGAAGACGATGAGGAAGATGATGGCAGCGCGGTTAAGTGTTGGATGATCGACCGTCTCTCGAAATTTAGAGGTGTCGTTGGAGAAAACCCTGTGCCACATATAAAGAAGTTTCACTACACATATGGCGCCATGAAGCCTAAAGGGGAATCATTGGAGAGTTTTAAGCTAACAATCTTTTTCTTTTCTTTAACTGACTCGGCTAGATCTTGGTATTATTCATCATCTGCAGACCATGAAAGTAATTGGTCGGATCTATGAGCCCGATTTCTTAAAAAGTTTTCTCTACCATCCTTTTGTTTTGAAACACGGGAGAAGATTGCCTCTATTCATCAATTCGAAGGTGAAACATTATATGAATATCTGATGCGCTTCGAGGACATTGCAGACAGTTGTCCGCACCATGGATTAACTGATTTTTTTTCTTATTGAGAGATTTCTTGATGGGATGGCTCCATTAGAGCGTCGTATGCTTGACGTTTCAGCAAGAGGTTCGGTAATTGATTTAGATATTTATGTAGTCTGGGACCTAATAGAAGATTTGGCACAGAGATCGAAACGGGGTCAGATGCACAAAACGGATGATAAGGCGCAAATTGTAGAAGATGATTCAGTGCAGACCATGCCCGACATCACGTACAACACCTCCATCACAACCTTACCCGCAACAGAGACTCAAGCTTCAGATGAAGAGGATAATTCCACCACTACCAGAGAGTTGCACACGGAGGAAGAAATAATCATGTCTGCGGTAATCTCTAAACCACCTCAAATTATACAAAATTTTGATATACCTCTTCCACTTCTTGTGCAGGATAAAATCATCGAAGATGATCATAAAGAGCCAGAAGAAGAAGAAGAAGCAGGAGAAGAAGAAGATGAGAATGAATTCAGCCGAATAGTGCCAGCCACATACGAGGAGGAAATATGTTCTAGCGAAGAAAACTCCACTCCTTACCTTTGCACAGACTTGATTACTAAAAATTCTGAGTAACATAGAATTAGATATGACTCATATGCCTCTTGTGTTGAACTTGCAGGAGGATGAACGTAAAAAATTACAAGAAAAGGCGTTTGGTTCACTTTACATTGTGGCTGCTAGTATCCTATTGTGCAGGACTTGAAACTGGATCACCAACTACAAACTGCCATTCAAACACGCATTCGTGAGTTGGAAGCATCATAAGGAGAAAAAACGAGCTAGATCTTGCAAGCATGTCTCTACAGTAGTTTCATTCGACCTACCGAGACATGACACATGTGGATGGAAACCAGGATGGACAGACATGAGAGCACCACTCGATGAGGGCTATGAGCAGCACAAAGGAGTAGATAAGTTTTACCTCACATGACCATGGGATCCTAACTTGTGATTCCTGAAGAGGTATCGTCGAGCCAATGACGTAAAACAAAGGCGCTTGCAGGGAGGCAGCCCGGTAAATTTTTGTATTTTTCCATTTTTGTATTATTTCGTTTTATGTTTGTTTGAGTCTTGAGTCATGTTTTTATACTGTCTTTTGGGAAAGGAGAACATTTTTATGCAAGAAACAGGTGACGTCCTGAGAGGATCGCGGACCATGCACACTTTATTCTCCGCACCCATAGCCATTTGAAATGGCTAATGTGTTCTTCAGGCGCAGCGTAATCTCGTCATCAGGCGCGGACCTCTCGGTTGACCAGAATTGACCATTGACCAAGGTTGACCATTGACTGACTCGTTTGACCAGAATTCTCATCTTCACACGACGAAACGAGGGGAGTACCTGTTCACATTTATTCTTTATTTACTTTTTCCCTATGTTTGTGTGTCTTGCATTGTTATGTCTTTGAGTTTAAGTCGTACCGTGAGGACACGACTTAGTTCAAATGTGTGGGGTGGGAGAGTCAATCAGTCAGTTGTGTCAGCATATTTATTTTTCTTGCACCTGCATAGTGTCTGCACGTTTCCCTTAAAAAAATTTTGAAAGTATGAATTTCTCTCTATTTCCTGGATATACGGTCTTGAACTTTGATGATGTGAAACAGACGATGCTGATTAGATGTGTTCCTCTCGTGAAATTTAAATTGTGATTTCACATGTGAATTTAACCTACTACGTGTTCTTTTGAGTTGAGATAAACAGGGATGTGGAGTTGATAGAAATGTCCTAGAGAGACTTGACGAAGCATTCAAAGGACCGAATTTTGAGTTACATGGTTATGTGGATTTCGTGGAGGCCAGCACTTCGAGACTTATTGGTTCAGAGTTTGCTCTGCCACTGCAGCATTTATGTAAGTATGCGGCACGGGAAAACAGACCGTCCTATCTCTAGTCCGAAGTAATCGGGAAAATAGGTGGAGGGCCCCCATCTTGACTCGCGTCAAAAAGGTCGAGGATGAGAAAGAGCGGGGAGGTATTTCCATATGCTTGCGGCGATGATTGAACCTCCTTCAAAAAGAAAGAAGAAAAAAGGACAAGCGATTCACAATAAAGGAGCAAAGCTCAAGAAAAAAATCAGCAACGTTGTGAAGTTTTATACAAGAAAAAAAGAAAGTGAAATACATCATTCATACATCAAGAGCCAAAGGCCAAAGAAAGTCACTACAAAAGCTGTCCAACAAAAGAAGAAAGAAAACTCAAAAACCTTGACGTTCGAATGAATCACATGCAAGAAAAAGCAATGAAGTGTAACCATATAGCTAGAGTTTGGAACAACGAATGCAGATCTTGGGTATAAAAAGGCCTATCTCTCAGTCATCCGAATTGGTTTGAATTTCAGCTCAAAGGTAACATGTATCAAGTTAATTCTGTGTTGAGCATGGTGATTTGAGTAACGACTGAGCTATGCATAGAAAAGTGAGTCTAGAATAGCAACTCATATTCATGTAGCATTATCCAAGACGTCGAAGAAATTGTGGTGTCATATTTGTTTTCCTTCTATGACTTAGATCTTATTCAGGACGAACAAGTTTAAGTGTGGGGTGGTTTGATGAGTCGTATTTATACGACTCGTCGAATCAACTAATCTCGTTTATTTCGACACTTTTATATGCAAACATTTACTTTTTAGTATGTTTTTGCATCTTAGGTGTTTTGGAAGCTCCAGGAGGAAACGCGCGTAAAAGATGGCATTTTGTGCCAAAAACACAACAATAGCAGATCAGACCTTTGGACGTTCAACGGAACGCTGGGAATGGACCGCCAATCAGAAAAATACGAGCCATATGCCGTTGTGTAGCTCACTCAATTCCCTACAACTCTCTAGTTCACACCAAGAGCATCCGAGGTTGTTTAGATGGTGAAATAAGGAGTCGAAGTCGGGCAACAGTGCCCACCGCGCCCACAAAAGACATTAGCAGTACCGATAATGTCAAGGCAAGTCGCGGTGGTAACGTCTACACGAGGCGCGGTCGCTACTATCAGCACGCGTTTTGATGATGTCAGCAAGCCCGAAACTTGGAAATTGAGCCCAAAAACAGACTTGGAAACCCTAGTTTTTGCTATAAATAAGATCTTTGGGTTAGGGTTTCAATCATCTCATAATCTCATCATTGAGAAGACGGCTCTGGAGGAGAAGGCGAAGCTTTCGATGAGAGAAGAGATTTTTCTACCTTTCATTATGTGTTTTATTTCCATCATGTGTAGCTAAACTCTTTATTCAGTTTAGGGTTTCGATCATTGTGTCACATATTTTGAGACTTCGTTCTTAATGCTATTTTATGTTTTACTAGTTCTTGCTTCATCACATGAATTAACTTGTTAGATTAAGTGGAAGCTTTGTCGCAAAGCTTAATTGAGCAATTAATTCTTACCGTTAATATCTAATGGAAACTTTGTCGTAAAGGTAGATCGTAACAACTAGGATAAATAATACCTTTGTCGGATTATTAAGTTTAGGAAAGAACTAGAAGTCTAACACCTTTGTCGGGTTAGATTGTGGTGTATCACCTTTGTCGGGATACTTTAAAATATTACCTTTGCCGGAATTCCACACTTAGAAACATGAAATTAGATATTTAGCAGTCGATGATAAACATGTCACAATAGAAACCCTAATCTGAATGCTCTCTCTTATTGAATTCTTTTTGCTATTTCCTCTTTTGCACTAACAACTGCTTAAAACCCCCCTTTTCTTTATTTGTTTAAGATACAACTTCAACAACACCAGCTCCCTTGGGTTCGACCCTGCTTACCGCTTGCTAGTAGTCGCAGGAGAATTATAAATAATTAAATTTGACGCATCAGACGACGCGCGTCAAATTTTGGCGCCGTTGCCGGGGAGCTGCGCATCGATGAAGATGTTTCTTTTTTTGTTTTTTTGTTTTTTTTTGTTTTTGTTTTTTTGTTTGATTCAACATGTCTTCTTATTCTAGTGGAGCAGTTTGTGACGACGAAGACGATGAGGAAGATGATGGCAGCGTGGTTAAGTGTTGGATGATCGACCGTCTCCTGAAATTTAGAGTGTCGTTGGAGAAAACCCTGTGACACATATAAAGAAGTTTCACTACACATGTGGCGCCATGAAGCCCAAAGGAGAATCATTGGAGAGTTTTAAGCTAACGATCTTTTTCTTTTCTTTAACTGACTCTCTAGATCTTGGTATTATTCATCATTTGCTGACGGGGAAAGTAATTGGTCGGATCTACGAGCCCGATTTCTAAAAACGTTTTCTCCACCATCCTTTTGTTTTGAAACCCGGGAGAAGATTGCCTCTATTCAGCAATTCAAAGGTGAAACATTATATGAATATCTGATGGGCTTCGAGGACCTTGCAGATAGTTGTCCACACCATGGATTAACTGATTTTTTTCTTATTGAGAGATTTCTTGATGGGATGGCTCCATTAGAGCGTCGTATGCTTGACGTTTCAGCAATAGGTTCAGTAATTGATTTAGATATTTATGAAGTCTGGAACCTAATATAAGATTTGGCACAGAGATCGAAACGGGGTTAGATGCATAAAACGGATGATAAGGCGCAGACAGTAGAAGATGATTCAGTGTAGACCATGCCCGACATCACGTGCAACACCTCCATCACAACCTTACCCGCAATAGAGACTCAAGCTTCAGATGAAGAGGATAATTCAACCACTACTAGAGAGTTGCACACGGAGGAAGAAATAATCATGTCTGCGGTAATCTCTGAACCACCTCAAATTATACAAAATTTTGATATACCTCTTCCACTTCTTGTGTAGGATAAAATCATCGAAGATGATCATAAAGAGCCAGAAGAAGAAGAAGCAGGAGAAGAAGAAGATGAGAAGGAATTTAGCCGAATAGTGCCAACCACATACGAGGAGGAAAGATGTTCTAGCGAAGAAAACTCCACTCCTTACCTTTGCACAGACTTGATTACTAAAAATTCTGAGGTAAGCGCTGAATTTAATATAGAATTACATATGACTCATATGCCTCTTGTGTTGTACTTGCAGGACGGTGAATGTAAAAAATTACAAGAAAAAACGTTTGGTTCACTTTACATAGTGGCTGCTAGTATCCTATTGTGCAGGACTACAAACTGGATCACCAACTACAAACTGCCATTCAAAAATACATTCGTGAGTTGGAAGCATCGTAAGGAGAAAAAACGAGCTAGATCTTGCAAGCATGTCTCTACAGTAGTTTCATTCGACCTACCGATACATGACACATGTGGATGGAAACCAGGATGGACTGACATGCCGTTGCGTAGCTAACTCAATTCCCTACAACTCTCTAGTTCACACCGAAAGTATCCGAGGTCGTTTAGATGGTGAAATCAAGAGTCAAAGTCGGGCAACAGTGACCACTGCGCCCACAGAAGACATTAGCAGTACCGATAACGTCAAGGCAAGGCACGGTGGTAACGTCTACACAAGGCGCGGTCGCTACTGTCAGCACGCATTTTGATGAAGTCAATGTCCGCAATCCCTAAACTTGGAAATTGAGCCCAAAAACAGACTTGGAAACACTAGTTTTTGCTATAAATAAAATCTTTGGGTTAGGGTTTCAATCATCTCATAATCCCATCATTCAGAAGACGGCTCTGGAGGAGAAGGCGAAGCTTTCGACGAGAGAAGAGATTTTTCTACCTTTCATTATGTGTTTTATTTCCATCATGTGTAGCTAAACTCCTTATTCAGTTTAGGGTTTCGATCATTGTGACACATATTTTGAGATTTCGTTCTTAATGCTATTTTATGTTTTACTAGTTCTTGCTTCATCACATGAATTAACTTTTTAGATTAAGTGGAAGCTTTGTCGCCATGTTTAATTGAGCAATTAATTCTTACCGTTAATATCTATTGGAAACTTTGTCGTAAAGGTAGATCGTAACACCTAGGCTAAATAATACCTTTGTCGGATTATTAAGTTTAGGAAAGAACTAGAAGTCTAACACCTTTGTCGGGTTAGATTGTGGTGTATCACCTTTGTCGGAATACTTTAGGATATTACCTTTGTCGGAATTCCACACTTAGAAACATAAAATTAGATATTTAGCAGTCGATGATAAACATGTCACAATAGAAACACTAATCTGAATGCTCTCTGGATCTCTTATTGAATTCTTTTTGCTACTTCCTCTTTTGCACTAACAACTGCTTAAAACCCCCCCTTTTCTTTATTTGTCTTTAGATACAACTTCAACAACACCAGCTCCCTTGGGTTCGACCCTGCTTACTGCTTGCTAGTAGTCGCAGGAGAATTATAAATAATTAAATTTGACGCATCAGACGACGCGCGTCACTCCAACCACATTCAATAGAAGAGATAATTTATCGAAAAAATCACCAACTTCAAAATGATTTTTTGAAATTGCAACAACAACAAGCTGTACTTGATGAGCAAAACAATGAACATAATAAGTTGAGCTATTTTCCTGTGAAATTAAGGCTCTTAATCCATTGAACTCACCTTTGATATTACTTGCTCCATCATAACCTTGTCCTCTTACACTTTTCAAACTCAATCCATGTTCACTAAATAGTGAATCAATAGCATTTTTAAGACTGGCAGACGATGTATCTTTCACATGAATAACACCAATAAATCTCTCTTTAACAGTTCCTGATTTATCAACGAATCGTAGAATCACAACCATTTGCTCCTTGTAAGAAACATCACTAGACTCATCCACTAATAATGCAAATACGTCGTTGTCAAATGCTTCAATAATACGAAAAATTACTTCTTGAGAAAAGCAACGCACATTGTCCTTTTGAATTGTTGGAGAGATCATTTGGTTGTTTCTAGGAGCCTTTTTTAAAACAACTTTGTTGGCAGTCTCATTCTGATTACCAGTATAGTTGTTCAATTCCATAAATTTACCTTGATTGTTTGACTCTTCTGATTCATCATGTCCACGAAAAGGTAATCCTTGTTGTAGCAGAAATCTAGAAACATCAATGGAAACATTCAACCGAATACGATGCTCATTCTTGTTATGTCACTTTGCTTATGAAGAGCAACAATAATAGATTGAGCCTGCCTCATCAAATCATCACTTTTTTTTAGCGCTTGATTGTGAAAGCTATTAACGTCTCCCACATGGGTAGCTAGTCTCTCCGTCTTATTCCAACTAGAGAAACCTTCGGTCACAAAAGTGTCATTGCCGGCTTCTCTGAATAAGTAACAACACAAGCAAAAAAGCTATATCCTATTTTATGCTATACTCTATCCAATTACCATATTGATCAAACCACTCAGGGTTGAATCTTCTCGATAACTGTCCTATTCTTTTCCGTGGAAAAGCATGACCTCAGGGTTGACAAGGCCCTCTAATTAAATACTTTTGTCGTACTTCATCTAGTTGATTAGGATGATACTGAGTAATCTTTTTTCTCTCCGCGGGATCCCAAGGAAGATCATCCAAATTAACAATCTCAGAGGCAGAAGAAGTACCATGATGAATAGTGGGTGATGTATTTGCAGTTAAATCACGATCCTCACCGGCTGAGTATGCCCGCTTTCGTTTCAATAAATAATCTAGCTCTTGTTCTGCAAATATATGTAATTTAAAACATTATAAAATGTCACATCAAAATAATAATACACTAAATAAAATATTAAGTACAAACTTATGTGACATATGTGCTTATGATCAAACGAACTTGATTCCTAACTCTCAAAATCAAACCCGTGTGCTGTGTTCTGTACATTCATAAATCGTAAGTACAATAGTCAAAGCTTAGGAACCTGATCCATCCAAACACAAATACAATATACACAACAAAAATCACTGAAATCCATCAACAAGCTCCAACTACAACCAAAGTGTTGTTTTGTTTAAAACAAGTAGGAAAAAGCGACAGAAATAGGAAAAAGCGAGTACCTTTAGGAAGCTGAGTATTCCGATGTACAGATTTGCGATTTCGAATAATTGTAGAAAAAACGAAAAGCAAATAGGGGTTGTCGGATTGATGTCGATATCCCGTGCCGTCCCTCTCTCCCTCGTGCCTCTGCTTTTCTTATCTGTGTGTTGTTTTGTTTAAAACTTCTCTGTCGTTTTGTTTTTTCATGAATGTGTGTTGTTTTTTTATTATGATTTAATATAAATTGTTAGTGTAGTGGGGTAAATTAAAAATACAGTGGGGGCATGTTTGGAAATTATACTAACACTAGGGCTATTTCGATAAAATCACTGGGGGGAAGTTGCCCTCCTCCCATACATGTAGATCCACCCCTGACCGCAGGACGAGAGGATTGTCATGATGGACTCAAGATCATGTGCCATGTGATGGTCCTGTTGAAGGTTCGTAACATGCTCGTCATCCGAATAGTACTCATCATCTTGGTCACATTGAGCTTCCTCATTTTGGTTCTGCATTGAAAATTTTCAGAAATCATATTAGAGGATAGCAGTTATCGTTACAATTATATAAATAATAACGATGTGGTTTAGAAAGTACCCATAGGAAACCGAATCACGACCGAATCTGTATCAAGCTCGCCTAAGGCTCCTAATCAGTGTAACTTATCGATCGCTATGTGAAAAATCACATGTGCTTTGCTCTGGGAAATCTCACAGTTGCTCTGCTGGAATATATGAATATATCTGCTGCATGACGAGCACGGATAATATGTAACCTGTTATAAATATTATATTATATATTAGATTGACTCTATTATTACTTTATTAGTCATAATGTTTATTGCTAGTCCCTATTTTTAGTCTTATGTACCAATATATATGTGTCATTTGCATGAGAATGATGTATAAGAAAACAAACATTTCTCTCTTTGCATATTCTACTCCATTAGAATTCCTCCACATCTATATTCTCACAAAACGTTATCGACACGACTTGCTTAAGGTAAGGATCCAAAATCCCTCTCTACTACTTCTTCTTGATTATGCGATGATGGCACCTTGAGTCCTCTTTGGAGAGAATCTCAAAAATAGCCTAGCATTATTTGAAAACTCATTTTTCTTCTTTTTGTGAAATGTGAATCGATATTATTGTTTGATTCCCCTGAAGTGGAAAACATGTATCACTTGAAGTGGATACATGTATATATTTTTTGATTTTCCGGAAGTAAAATCACATACATGTATCACTAGAATTTGATTTTCCGGAAGTAAAATCACATACATGTATCAATAGAATTTGATTTTTCGGAAGTAAAATCACATACATGTATCACTAGCAATTCAAGCAGAGTTGAAATCGTTGAATAAACGTGATGTTTTTGGACCTGTAGCTCCAACATCCGAAGGTGTGAAACCAGTTGGCTATAAGTTGGTGTTCGTACGAAAACTTAATGAACGTAATGAAGTTGCAAGATACAAAGCTAGACTGGTTGCACAAGGTTTTACACAGAAACCTGGAGTAGACTATATAGAAACGTATTCACCTGTAGTGGATGCAACAACTCTTAGGTTTCTAGTTGCTTTGGTCGTTGTCGAACGACTTAAAATGCAACTTATGGATGAGGTAACGACATACCTTTATGGGTCGTTAGATAAAGATATATACATGAAAATCCCAGAAGGATTAAAAACGCCTGAAGCATTCTAAACGAAGCCTCGCCATATGTACTCTATTAAATTAAAAAAATCATTATATGGGCTGAAACAATCTGGTCGAATGTGGTATAATCACCTCAGCGAATATTTACTAGCGCAAGGGTTTACCAATAATCAAATATCTCCATGCATTTTTATAAAACGTACAGACTCGGGTTACGTAATCATAGCTTTGTATGTTGATGATTTAAATATAATTGGAACACCAGAAGAGATCCAATTGACAGCAGATTATTTGAAAAGCGAATTCGAGATGAAAGATCTCGGAACTACCAAGTATTGTCTCGGCCTGCAGTTGAAGCATACAAAGAATGGAATCTTTATCCATCAATCAAATTACACTGAGAAAGTTCTAAAGCGTTTTAATATGGATAAAGCACATCCATTAAGTACACCAATGGTAGTAAGATTGCTCAACACCGAGAAGGACCCTTTTCGTCCCCGGTCAAACAATGAAGAAATTTTAGGTCCTGAAGTACCTTACCTTAGTGCAATTGAGGCTTTAATGTACCTTGCTAGTAATACCCGACCAGACATATCGTTTGCAGTTAATTTACTTGCAAGATATAGGTCATCGCCCACTAAAAGACATTGGAGTGGTGTTAAGCACATTCTACGTTATTTACGTGGAACAAGTGATTTTGGTTTATTTTTCAAAAGGACAAGTGGAGTACCAAATAGTGAATTGGTTGGTTATGCCGATGCGGGTTATTTGTCTGACCCACACAAGGCCATTTCACAAATGGGGTACTTATTCATGTATGGAGGAACTGCCATTTCATGGCGTTCGACAAAATAGACCTTGGTAGCCACATCATCAAACCATGCAGAATTGAATGCATTATACGAAGCTGGGCGAGAATGCGTTTTGCTTAGATCATTTATCCACCATGTCAAGACCTCTTGTGGATTACTATCAGGCAAACAGAGTCCAACATTGATAAATGAGGATAATGCTGCTTGTATCGCCCAAATCAAGGAAGGATATATCAAAGGTGATAGAACAAAGCACATATCTCCAAAATTCTTCTCTACTCACGAGCTTCAAGTTGAAGGGAAGATTAATGTTTGCCAAATACAATCCAGTAAAATTTTGACATACTTGTTTACCAAATCATTGCCTACAAGAGTTTTCAAGAAACTTGTAAATGACATCGGGATGTGCAGCTTGAAAGACATATCAGCTTGAGGGGGAGCATTAAAACTGTGCTTTTTTTCCTAACTTGGTTTTTATCCCTTTTGGGTTTTCCAAGTTAATGTTTCAACGAGGCAGTTCATATGATGTGTACACCCAAACGACATTACGAGTCATCCAAAGGGGGAGTGTTATAAATATTATATTATACATTAGATTGACTCTATTATTAACCAGTGTTTATTGCTAGTCCCTATTTTTAGTCTTATGTACCAATATATATATGTGTCATTTGCATGAGAATGATGTATAAGAAAACAAGCATTTCTTTCTTTGCATATTCTACTCCATTAGAATTCCTCCACATCCATATTCACAACATAACCTTATTTATTGGACAAATTAGTAAAATGACTATGTAATGAAATATATGACATTAAAACAATGACAAATTAAAACTTACAATAGCTATGTGATTCCTCGAACGTCGGCTGGCGCGGGGTCTGATCGTAAAGTCTATAGTACTATGGATCAGGAGCATGGACAACATCCTCTATCAAACCATCGAGAACAAACTACGGGTGTCTGTCTCACTACTCAATGTACTGGCGCATCACCATCGCTTAGTCGAAGTCCGCCTTCTTCTCTCTCATGTTCAAGTTCTCTACCTGCCGCTCTAGGTGTAGGCAGAATGTCTTGCTTCCATCCGAACTGCCTCGTGATTCGATAGGGAAGGTACCACTCAATTTGAAACAAATGAGGGACACCTCCGCATCAGAGAAAATACAGTTTCGTCATATGGCTACCAAACAAAGTTACCGAGTTGTAAACCATCTAGTTGCACCCAGTAGAGCTATAATGAACCACGTGCCACCTCTTTATAAGACTAACTCTCCAAGGAGTCGATAATAACAAGGCTTCAAATAGTTAGTGTTGAACCCTATGATGACCCCACCATATATACCGGTCATGAATGCTACGTCATGTAGCATGATGGTCGCATTACCCTCTTTAAAATGAAATGTATGCGTCTCTGACCTCCATCTCTCAACCAGTGTAATTAGCAAAGCCAAATCTACTTTTAATTTGCGAGTCAGGCTCCATGGATAGAAAGCCCTCTTTCAAAATGTATGGTACAATGCGAGAGTCGGGCTTCCACATCGAGCTTGTATGACATCTTAATCATTATTCTCATGCATTGAATTGCATTACATTAAAATAAACGAATGTACAAAATTTATTTTCCCAAATGAATGTAAGTAAAAAAAAACTAGTACCCGTATTTTCCCAAATTCAATGGGAAAGATGCCTAGACTGTTGCTTAAAGAGAGATTTGTGTACATATCTCGGATGAATCACGTCAGCCTCTTGTTCTGCTCCCATCCGAGACACCGAATAGCGGCGTGACGTAGATGACCTATCGAGAACTCATATCGGCACGGAAAGTCTTACACTTTCTTGTTTTTTTATAGGGATTACAAGTTATACAAGATCAATACAACATCTTTCAATGACACTATCTTGTACATTATTTCTAACTGAAGCACGAGCCAATGTGGCGTCACATCTCATCCTATCTAAACACCTCCCGCGAAAGGGAGGAAAACCGTACTTGAGTCTTTGCTTGCTCGGGACCAATAAATCTTCAACATCTCCTGCGAAGGGAGAAAAACACTCCACCCACCTATTGCTAGGTGGGGGAGAAAATTCCTCATCTAAATTAGATGGGAATGGTGCATTGTGGGAGTTGAGCCAACTCAATACAACCCCACATGCGGAAAGTCTTACAATTTCTTTTTTTGTTGAAGGGATTACAAGTTGTACAGGAGTAGGACATCACAATGACTCTATCCAGTACATTCAACCGAACTGAAGCACATGCCTACAGAGGCATCCCATCCCATCCATTTCAGAAGTAGAGCGTCGAAGGCCATAGCGCCTGGACTTGCTCGAACCTAATAACTATGAAAACTACGAAAACACCACCGAGACCGGTGGAAAGCACCACCAAACCGGGGGGAAACACCACCAAACAGGTGGAAAACACCACCAAACCAGGTGGGATAGACAAACTAAAACTAACCTTAAGACTACAGCTAAACTAACCCCTAAACTGAAAAGATCCGCTGCCGATCCGTTGCACACCCAAAAAACTAGCCGTGTCCGCCGCCACCGTAGCAGATCAGAGTTGCTGAAAGCCAACTGCCCTGGGGCTAAGCTAGCCCAACCTCCAACGCCGCTGCAAACCAAGGCTAAGCTAGCCCAGCCGACGCGCTCAGCCCACCATCCAGCCATCAGCGCCACAGCATACGACCGCCCAGCCCAACCTCCAACTCCGCGCAGGACAATAGCAAACGCTGACCACCTATATACACCCGGTCGAGCCGGCCAAAAAGAATCCCCCACCCCCCGCCGGCTAAACCCAACACCATGAGCTTCACCCACCGGCGACAACCCCTTACTGCAACCAAAGTCCTCCCCAACCACCAATCGAAACCTCCGTAGACGGCCAGCAGGTGGAAAGACGGATAAAGGAGGGGAAAGGGGCAAGCGGGGTAGCCCATGGCGGGTAATAGGGCAAAACCAGCGGAGGGGGCCGGCGGAAACTAGAAATTTGGATTTACTGTTGCAAGGCTTCTGCGATGTTCTAGAGAGAACCAGGAGAAAAGTGAACTTATTGCAAAGTCTTACAATTTCAAATGCAACAATTATAACAATTCCTAATCCAATAATTTCAAATTCAACATTTTCAAATCCAAGAATTTCAATCCAATATTTTCTAATCCAGATTTAAACGATATCAAATCCAACAATAATTTTACAAATTTTACTCATACATAACAATTCAAATCACATATCATGAACCCTAAAACATAATCATACCCTAAAACTCATCAAGTTCAAATCAGAATGACATAGGGCCTAGGGGTATGGTTTACCTTTCAAACGTATGAATTGGCAACTTAATCGAATATCAGGGTCGGAATTGAGAGGAGGGCTATTGTCGTTCGCGGAGGAGGAAGGAGGAGAAAAGAATGACCCTAATTTATATTTCGATTTAAACCGGCGCTAACAATATTGATTTACCGGTCAACTCGGACTCGTAGTGCCAACTTCATGCACGACATCCTGTTGACTTTTATTTCTTATTTTATTTTATTTTTTCGATTTAAGCTGTGAATTACAATGACAACGGCAAGCCGATGTCTTAAAGCTGGGACAAATTAACCAGCCGGGAACCATACAGACAAGAAAAAAATAAAACATGAATAAACGAGAGTCCGCAGCTCCACTTCGCCTTGGCGTGGGCACGTCATCCCGTCATTCACAGCCGGAAAACGGCCGGATCACTCTGAAAAGCATCCTCGCAGCATCCATCTGGCCTAAACAAAAACTTGTACAGACAAATATGTACAGCCACAACTCGAACGATCCGGTCACCCGGGATTAACCCAACCCCGGATGAATCCGGCCACCCGGTTCACCCGGCCTAGACGACACCCTAACCTAACAACTATACACAAAAACCCGATCGAAACCGGCCCACCACCACCCGCCGGCGAATCCACCACAGCAAAGGCGACCTGCTGGGAAGAAGCATCCACCGACCCATGTCATCCAACCGGCACGAAGTCAAGCCACCACCAGTCCAAGCCAGCCACAGCCGACGCCCGTCCTGCCCGGCGACCACCCCGCCCCCAAAAAATGCAGCAACCGCCCTGCAGAAAATCACTCCCGCACCCCTCCCGCTTCCAGATCCTGCCCGGACTCGCATAGAGCATCCCAAGAGCGAACCCCACGGAAGGCTGCCGCCCCGACTTTCAGCACGAAACCGCTTGAACCGCCCTCGTCCTTCGCTTTCGCTCTCGGAAGTTCCAGAAACCCAGAGAGTTTCTCTCTTTGGAAAGAGGATTAACTTTTTTATTTCTTATTTTATTAGTACACTTAAATAGAATGAATCGATATCAAACTTTTACCAACTCAGCACTGCTAGTGTCAATTTAATTTGATTTTCTAACAGATTCGGCACTGCCCCAGTACTGACTTTGATTTAAAATAAGGTAAATTTAAAATTCAAACTTCGAGCACGATAATATTGAGAACAAAGTTACAAAACAAGGCATTTTTTGTTTTTGCCCATTTTTTTTCGTTGACAGTTTTTTCCCATTTTTTTTATCAGACTATTCATTATTTATTACTTTGTTATCAAGTAAGAAAATCAGACTTAGGCTCCCAAAAGAAGTGGCCGAGTAAGTGGGCAATACTCGAATCAACGGTGCAAGGTCATAGGATCGAGTCCTTGCTAAACACCTTTAAAATATACCTAACTCGGTCGAGAGTTTATCCGGTGCGTACTACTATAAGAGCACCAATTGGGGTTTCCCTTCAAAAAAAAAGAAGAAATCAAACCTAGTGTCAAAATATGTTATACAGCATCCAAAAGAAGAGTGCTGCTCCGCCTCTGCTGGATAATCAACAAAATACCAGCTCCAGCTGGTCAAGTGACAAAATCATGCTGCAAATCTGGTTTGCCTTAATCTGTTTGCACTTGCAAAACATGGGAGCAAGAAGCACATAAGGTTATGATTTATGCCAGCATCCAGGAGTGTCCCACTTAGCTTTCTTCTTTGTGTTCCAACCTTGCTTGGTGGTCTGAACTTTGTCCTTAGATGTTGTGCTTTCTGTGGCCTCCGAGGACCTCATATCACTTGGGTTCTGTTTCTCATCAACTCTATCATCTTGGTTGCTGTCACTGCCTTCATTCCTTTCATCGTCATCATCAGATCCTTTTGACTTCCTTTTTGTTGCAGCTTTCTTATGATGAAGATGAGGATGTCTCTGATTCCTTTTTGTTGCAGCTTTCTTACCCTTAGTCGTTGACTTCTTCTTGGTAACCTTTTTAACCACGGGTTTCTCATATTCCTTTTCATCACCATGACTGTCGTCACCTCTTTCATTCCCACCGCTGTCCTTTTCAGCGACATTTGACTTTCTTTTCCCTGCAGCCTTTTTAGCTATCCCTTTGGGGTTCTGTTTCTTTACTGATTTTGTAGTCCCTTTGTTTTCTGCTTCATCATTTGAATCAGAGACATCCTCATCTTCAACTTGGCTTTTCTTGGATGTATGCTTAGTTGGTTTTCCATCAGATTTCGTTGCTTGGCTTCCAGTTAGTATTTGTAGCTCTGGAACATAGGCTGTTGTCTGTGCAAATGGAGCAAGTCCTATGAGACACCTGCAAACCCAAATATGTATAGACCTGCTACGAAGAAACGGTAGCATTTTAACTTACCCTACCACCAGCAGTGATGAAATCAATTTTCTTCCCTGTCACGGAAAAAATAAAATAACAAATATGTGTTATATAGTTATACTGACATCAATAAACTTAGCACAAGACAGCAATGTACTGATCCCATGAATTACATCCCAAAATCCAGTCTAACTTAAACCGCTGCCTCAATATCAATCGGCCCTGCTCAAAGAAATCATATGATGGACATTGTGAGTGTATAATAGCTTCAGCGCTTTTGGGGCATGATTAACCAAAATAGAAGAATCATTTTGTTATGTTATTACCATTTTTATAACATAATTAACTGACCGGTGAAACAATCATGTCATCATCAATCATGCTAGATCATCACATGAGGTAAGAATCAAACCATCAATAAAAGCCTTGCCCAGCCTCTTTTCTCGAAAATGGAAAATCCATTTATCAGGATACTGACTACTATCTGCCCCAACTTCAATTGCACTTTCAATGACCTGTAAAAATATGTGTTTTCCATCAACATTTGTAAGTGATGTCATCTTACCATTTACTTTTCCAGCCTTCTTGCCCCACCGAAAATGAAATAACCATTCAAGAGGAAATTGACTACTGTCAGCATTCACATGGACTGCATGATGTATAACCTACATGTATTTTTCTCCACAATTCCATGATAAACGTAGATTTCAAAGAAGAAAAAAAAAGGATTGATACAAAGTATGCACACAGCATGTAAGTGAATCTGCACCTTTTTGATGCACTGCAGCAAAGTAGCACAAGTTTCTTTTGATAAACTACAGGCATTTTGCTGAGGATGAATTCTAGCCTAGAAAAAAAGGAAGTTGTAGTCACAATTCATAGAAGGCTGTGTAAGAGCATACTGATGGAAAGAGAAAAGGGGGTCTGTTTCATCATACCTGGTACAGCACTTCATCTGCAATCCAGTTGCCAATACCAGAGATGAATTTCTGCAGGTTACAATACCTCAACTGTTATCTTCGAGGTTGGTAACAAGCTTCACATTTGAGAAGTATGCGTACTATGATAATTAGATAGAAAAATGGAGCACAACCTGATCAAGCAGCAAAGCCTTAATTGCAATCTTCTTTTTGCTCAATAAATTGAAAAAATCATCCAAATTCATAGGCTCCAGAAAAGCATCAGGCCCAAGTTCAGAGATGGGTGGTATGGAGACTGGCTGTACAACAAAGATAACATAAGCATTAAGCGGTTAGCGACATGTAGAAGCATATGGCACTGTTATTCAGCTCCAAACCATACATCCTGCAGCAATCGAACTTTGGCAAATCGCCTTGGATCCGTAAAAGACAGCTCCAGGCCATCATCTAGCTGCAAAAGAAATCAATATTACATCACCAGTTTGATATGACTTAACACAATGTAAAATACCTATGGAGATCATCATCCTCTCTTGTTATGATTTATAAATCGTATCTGGAAGAACTGGAAGCATAAATAGAATCAAGATGAAGATCATCATCCAGCAGAATGTTGTCATCAATATAATCAAAATTTAGAAGTGGGTAAAAGAGATATGTTCTCATTTCACAATTCTCCTCATCCTCGTGAAAAATATTAGTTAACTAATAAAAATGCAATGAATGGAGCTTCATTTTCACACATCTCCCCTTAATATCAGACATGGGTATAGAAACTGTTATTTCAACGGAATCAAATTGCAATGTGTTACTACTCCATATCTGGGAGGTCGTAACTAGTGTACAAATGTTATATTGAGAAAACAAATATTTTACTTTCGAACAAGGTAGACAGTAATATTACATGCCCAATTGTAGGTTAGTTTCATAGCAAAACAGTGTCCTATGAATTGTAACAGGCCAATTCGAAATCCACTGTATTCACATAGTGAACTACGAGTGACGTGTAATGCACAGGGAACCTTTGGTCAATGTTAACTATGGGACACTCATTGCCATTGAGCGACATGAGGAGCATGTCAACAAAACATGCACAAATGTGGTAAATTTGAAGTCTGCGGAAGAAGCATCTGATTCTGAACTTACCTCAACTAAAAACTTCGAATATTTGGATGGCCACTCATCAGAATCCTTCACGATAGACCTGTAAGAGAATCATGATGTTATGAATTTCACAAGCTCAATATTAGCTAATTAACTCATAATATTGAATGGAACATGTCGGTTTGAACTACTTAACAACATGAAATTATGTGGTAGCTAGATATGGACAGTTATGCATTGTTTAATAAGGAACAGGGCAAGTGTTACGGCCCGCGATTTAGACCTCGTGACGGGAGCCGTTGCGAACGGTACTAGAATACTAAAACGTTTGCAGCCTTGTCAACATAAGCTCTCTTCTTCCTAGAGAGGTTAGATTGATTTAGCTCCAAGATGCCATTTTATTAAGGAGAAAGACCTACTTATATGTAGGTCATACAATCGCCTTAATGGCTTAATTATTAATCAACAAAATCAACTCAAATCAAATAATAGAAATATCTTAGACTGGGGGTGCTATTTCAGTCCTTTGATATGATTATGATTCCTTCGTTGATATGTTTTACCATAGAAGGGATCTGTATCAGCAGCATGGCCAATTGTGCATTGTTGGATAGAGAGCAGCGCAATACGGACAGCTATGCATTATTGGATACGGAACAGGACTATCAACTGTGGGGACGCCTACTGCTACTCAATTAACATTTGTAAAACAAGCTATGAAGAACAGGAAAATAAATAATGTAAACAAAGATTTTAAAAGATATATCAAAACAAAGATAAAGTAAATCAGTAAACAAAATATTTAGATCATAAAAAGCCCCCACATGCCTTTTGTACTTTGAAACTGAAATTCCCTTTATGTGAATAGCACCAGACATCCCTGCAAGCACAAACATTACATTTGGAACAAGAGCAGAGGTTTAACACATGTATATAATTAGGATGTCAAACCAAGCAAACCACATCACTTGATGACCCCAGAAGAAAAATAATGAAAAGGACAGATAGTCTTCCTAACTTAAATCAGTACGGAATCCTTTTTCCATCCTCAGCATAGAAGTCCATAAAATGGTTTTAACACAACCTTCACCAGCAAACATGCAAATCCTCTTCAAAAGTTTATTCTCTTTCCAAGATACACACTATTAATCCAAACCAAATACTGAGCTTCACTGGGAGATTAAGGCCAAAACATTCTTCCTAACAGAAATGATCCAAAAAGCAAGCAGTCACATTTTACCAAACACATTTGATATCACAAAGGAAATAAACACTGTAAACGAAGAAGAGAGGGTGGTTTAGAGTAGAGTGATTACCGAACTGAAAGGAGGGAAATGGAGGAGAATCGAGTTGAATCCACATGTTCTTTCCCTTCCTATGAGCGGAGAGGAGCGTTTTGCCCAGAAGGGAAGCTTGGAAGTGGACGGAGGAGACTGAATCGATGACCTTGGAATCATCTGCGATAACGGCACGCTTGATAATTTTCCCGATGCAGTGATCTTGTATGGCTCGTCGAGCTGCTTCCACCTCCGGCAGCTCTGGCATTTTACTGATTTGATTTATTAGGGTTAGGGCTTGTTGTTGGTTCGTTCCTCTCTCTCAGTTTACCGTTTGATTCGATGGATGAGCTCTCGCGTTCTTCCCCAATTTGGGATACATGAAAAACGTATTAA
Organism: Rhodiola kirilowii; assembly: GCA_033675215.1. Classification (NCBI taxonomy): domain Eukaryota; kingdom Viridiplantae; phylum Streptophyta; class Magnoliopsida; order Saxifragales; family Crassulaceae; genus Rhodiola; species Rhodiola kirilowii. The sequence goes on along the minus strand of CM066202.1, from coordinate 22,400,753 downwards.
TTACAAAAACATTACGTTCTGTACCTACTGTCTCATTTCAATTTCGGTAACGAACTTTCGAAAGAGGTGTTGGTCGAGTTGGCTTAAGTCTTAAACTCCTGATAATTTGTCAAGAGATCAAGGGTTCGACTCCCTTGAGTATCATATTTCACTACTACAGAACACGCATTATGCATCGATTTTTTTTGACATTATGTATCGGTTTTGGTTACGATGCATAATGAAGCGTTGCATAATGTCAGACTTTATGCATCGGTTTTTTCAAAAATTGATGCATATTGTCATACATTATGCAACGTTTTTTTCAAAAAATTGATGCATAATGGCATACATTATGCAACGCTTTTTTTAAAAAACTGATGCATAATGTAAGAATTTTTAAAAATATTTTTGGCCTATAAATTGCTCAAATAAACCTGAAAATTCGTAAATAAATTTCATAAATACACTTGCTCATTTCTAAATTTTAAAATACTTTTTATTCAACCAAAATATAACATTTCATACATGATCTCACTTTTAATGTACAACATTTATTTATTCAACAAAAGTTTCATTTATTTTTTCTAGTAATGGAGAGAGCCTTCTTTAACTTCACTACTTTGATATATCCTTAGGCTTCTTCTTCCTTGAAGCTTTATACTAGCCCTCAGCAAACTTGACAAGATTCTCAGGACGTTAGAGACGAGAAGCCAAACCTATAAGAGACCGATCACATTAGCTCAAAATCTTGGCTGCCATGACACTTACATTTTGAGCACTACTTCTCAAATAATGGAAAAGGGTATTATATTATAAGTAGCTAACTTACCTGGCCTGGTACAAAAACCTTTATAATGAACAAGCTTTATAAGTACATGTTGACAAGGGTATTACAAAAACCTCAAATAATGGACAAGGGTATTACTTCTCAAATAATGGACAAGCTTTATAAGTACATTTTGACAAGATTTTTTTTTTGTACCTGGCCTGGTACAAAAACCTTCTCATTATATTCCACAGGGTCAAAAGGGCTTCCACTAGCAAAGATAGCTCTGCCCTATAAATTAAAACAGCTTCAATAGTCAACACCATGAAATCGAATAAAAGACTTGATAAAAGAAGTTGTCACTATTACCTCGCTCCATGTGTACGCTTGCTCAGTTGTGAGTTTCTTGATACTACTTGATCGATAGTTGAAGCATGTGAATTAAAAGCTGAGATTTCTACATCTTTATGCACTTCTTTTTCCTAACAACAGTAGTAAGGAATCAAAAAGTGCAACGCGATAAAATTAAATCAAGAAACACACCTATTTTAAAATATCAGACAATATCATTCACTACGTCATTTTACATCTAATGCGACACTACAAAATAAGTGGGGTAAGTGCGAAAGACTGTCGCATAAGCTTATACGACTGACTTAATGTCGGAATAGCTGCGTCGCGTAAGATGGTGTGGCATAAGTCTTATGCGACAGTCCCAGACAACGGCTGTCGTATATAATACAACTTACGTGACAGTATTTTTGAACTGTCCCTTAAGCTTGTTGACTGCCGTATAAGGTAATTCTTATGTGACAGCAACTTAAGTGACAGTATTTGAGTGTCGCAATATACATACGCAATATTTTTTTTTTACGAATTTTCTAGCGACAGTACGATCTTATGCCAAATTTTAGCCGGAATTAATACTATTTTGACAATTTTCGATTCCATACAAAGCAAATTAAGAAACATGACATTCAAAATGTTACATAAATAGTTATGTCATCACAGCTTAACAGCGCATCAAGCTGTATTATCCAAAATATTGCCCCACAAAAGTTCAACCTGTTATGGCTACCAGCCCCTAAAGAAACTAACTTAACATAATATCTGTTTACCACAACAGCAATGTTCACAAAAGTGGTTAGCATCACTGCATTGGACCAAGTTTCCTATGCCATGAGACTAGTTGCACCATCCGATGCATTACTTCCTACAACCGCATTCGAGCCTCGCATCATTTCTTCCAACATCTTTACGCGCTCTTGGAGCTCTTTCACCATGGCACGATCATCAGCCTTTGCTTGAAGCTCTGCTTGTATTTGAGCACTCAATCTATAACCACCCTTCGGACGAGGAGGCTTCTTCATGCAATTGCCAACACCAGATATGTGTCGGCCTCTCTTCTTGCCCACTGCGTCCTCTATAATACCGACCTGAACATCCACGGGTAAAATGTCTTCCACCCCATTACCTTCTTGGTCACCAATCACATCAAGCAGCTTATCATTCATTTTTTCCTTCACATTATAAACCAAATCACAAGTTAAAAGAAAAACCCAATTCCAAACTCCGCAGATTTAAAGAACAAAGACAACAAATTAGATGGACAATTAAATAAAAAAAGTGCATAGATCAACAATCACATATAACAAATAATCTGATAGTGTAACAAATAATGTAACAAATAATCAACTGTGTAACAAATAATGTAACAAATAATCTGAGAGTGTAACAAATAATCTGATAGTGTCACAAATAATATAACAAATAATCTGATTGTTGAATATAATCTATCTGAATATAATAATTGTAACTTCAATGATAATGAAACAGTAAGCCTTGATTAGTAAACTGACTAACAAAGCAGCAAGCATGCAGTTTTAATAAAACAGCAAGTAGTATGAAAGTGAAGCAGCTTTACTGAAAATACAAAACTGAATAATCGCATGTAGCAGCAGAACATTCACAAGCATGCAGTTTTAATAAAACTGAAACAAAACATTCATATAAATATACTGAGCGTGCATATGAATGAAATCATGCATCTGTACTCAAATGAAAAACAGAACATTCAGCCGTAAACTAACCAACAAGTAAACTGAGATACGAAATTAAAAACAGCAAAAAAACTGAAACAGCAGTCACGTCAAATTTCCACAAATCATTAACAAAACACAATCACAATGCATAGATTGACAATTAGATCATATTGAATTAATATAAGCGGTGAGAAAGTACCACTAAAGCTGCACCAGCCGGTTCGACTCCATAAACTTTTGCATATGTCGATAGAAAAGGCGCTCTTTCTCCTATAGCCTCGTAATCCTGTGCCCGGTCGATGAACATCATCTTTCCAGAGTGGTGATTAATCTTATTTTTACGAGTATCCTTCATCTGGGCACATTTGTTCTATATTGATACAAAACAAATATATTAGAACATTCAAACTACATAAATGAGATTGAAAATTGTGTAAATTCAGAATACCTTGTACTTTGAAGTTTCAAAATGTGCGCAAAGCCATTTCCATTGGTCCTTCCGGTCCTGAAACTCTTTTGGCGCCGGTTTAGCCCCATGCTTCAGATAGTGCTGCTTGCACTGATATTTCCAGTCCTTGAATCTCTCTGTTGCTTTTAAGGTCATGTAATCCCACAACTTTTCGTCCTCCAAGTCAATTTCAAAATGGACCTGAAAATGATAAATTCTAGTAAGCAATAAATACTAAGTACTAACAAACACACATTTCTAAAATATGTATACTTACGTCCAGACGGGTTATGACTTTGTCATAGGCTTCTTGGGGCAATTCACCATAGGTGGCAGCCACCATGGGCACCTCCTCTCGCACTACACTTCCGATTTCATGTACTATTAAACTTTTATGATCTCTATTGTCGGGGACATTAAACTGGTTGAATGTGAGCTTAATCTTTGCTCCCTTCAACGAATTCGCAATATTTGCCAATTTTGTTCCATTCACTACCCCGCGCTTTCCCCTCTTCTCCTCATCACCTACATATGAACACAGTTACATAATTACCAAATCATGTTGTTTACAACATAAAGAATGGATACAATATAGAAAGGGCAATTTTATACCTTCGCAATTAGCCGATTGCTCCCGAATGCTCAAAATACGGATGTTATCCTGAGACTCTTCCTGAGACTCTTCCTGAGGCACTTCCTGAGACTCTTCATGAGGCACTTCCTGAGACTCTTCATGAGGCACTTCCTGAGACTCTTCTTGAGGCACTTCCTGAGACATTTCAGCATCGACAACATTCATCGGTTGTTCATTCTGCTCAGCCACATCTGATGAATTGTGAAATATTGATGCTGAGAGACCAGTGGAAGTGGACTTCGAGTTTAGGGGTCGGATAGGAGGTGGCGTAGGGGCTGAAAATAGTGGCTTAACAGTCTGGGTTGTATGGGATAGCTTGAATGCACTTCTCATTTCTTGAGTTGCAACGGACTTCATCGGCCTAGGGCTTTTCCTAGTGAAACAGGGAGATGATACTTGGGAAGCTACTGACGGAGGCACCGGCGGGAGGAGAGGAGGAGCGACGGGAATTTGTTGTTAGGCTGGTGGTGGTGGTGGAGGGACATGAGTTTTGGGCTGCGTCGGCTTCGGTTTTGATGGTCGGAATACCGCTCCATTAGTAGGCAGGACCGGTGGCGTCTTCACAGGCGCAGTTTGTTGCGCTGGCTTCGGTTTCGCAGGCGGAGCAGCCTTCTTCGGACTCTGCAATTTTGGTGGCGGACGACGGACTGATGGGGAGCGAAGCTTCATACGATTGGTGAGTATGCCATTAATCTCTTTCAGTGTTCTCTTCTTAGCCGGAGCCATGGATCTGGTGATGAAAGGTGGAGGGAGAAATCTGGTGATGAAAGTTGAAGAAGAGATCGATTTGTGCGAGAGAGAGCGGCTGCGACGAGTGAAGAACAAACCCTAAAAACTTTACACATGTATTTGTTTTTTCAATTTTGTTTTTTTGATAAACATCAATTTTATTTGAAAAAATAATTGATTTAAATATTAATTTGTGTATAAGTGGCGTGGGAACTGAAAAAATTAGAGATAAATAATTGATTTAAACATTAATTTGTGTATAAGTTGCGTGGGAATTGAAAAAATTAGAGATAATTTGTGCATAAATTAAACATCAATTTTATGATAAACATCAATTTGTGCATAAATTAATAATTGAAAAAAAATGGGGGGAAATGGCGTGGGATCTGAAATAATGAGAGGCAATTTAATAATTTAACACTTAGTGAATTTTTTGCATGAATTAATAGATAACGAACCAACATACACAACAAGTCAGATCTAGTGACAAATTAAATTGAAACTTGAAAACACTCCTCTATGATTCATCATCATCAGATTCATGGTCATCCATATCATCATCTTCATTGTCACCATCCTCTTCACTTTCATCATCCTCATCCTCACCATCTGATTCATCTTCGTCCTCAGATTCATTATCATCCTCGAAATTGACATCCTCCATACCCAAATGAGGCGGTGATCGTGGAAGACTTCCCAAATCAACATATAGATCATCTAGAGGTATGTAATTAGGTATGTTCACAAACGTGTCTTCTTGATATGCTTTGTCAACATTCTCATCGCGTGCAAGTGAAGCATCACTATAAATACCTCTATGTGCCACTATATTAACCACTTTCCAATTATCTCCGGCCTTTGGATCATCTAAATAGAAAACTTGAATCGCGTGGATTGCTAGACAATATGGAGAATTCTCATACCAAATGCTCGACGTATCCACTGAGATTAATCCGTGGTCGTACTTTATGCCTCCACCATGGTATGCGCTAGTATTAAACCATTTGCATTGAAAAACAACTACCGGCATTCCTTGTGCATACTTCAACTGGATGATATTCTCAAGAATACCATAGTATATTGCGCCGTCAACTACACATTAATAAAAAAATTAAAATTAAATTGCAATTGAACTAAATTTGAAACTTTTCAAAATAATAGTAATACTCACCAGTCTTAACCATCACTCCACTATTCTGTGTTTTTAAATTGCGATCGCGATCATAAATAACAAATTTTATGCCGTTTACGTGACATTGTGAGTAACATGCATGCGTTTGTGGGCGATACGCTAAGTTGTGGACTTCCGGGTTGTAGTATTCGTGTCTATCATGTTGTAGCTCATTCATCTGCGAATAAAAGATTCATAGTTAGTGTAATTACATATAAGTAACCAATCAAGAACAAATGAAGTATTAATGCATACCCAATCAAGAAAAAATCTATGAAAATCTTTAACGTATTCTTCATGGCTACTGTTTGGAAATTGGTCCCAAAATTGAACCTTGTGTGAGTTAAAGTAATGGCTCACTTCCAAACAGTTTTCCACCACACACCAGTGAGCAATACCCAATTCCGCCTTAGTAAGTTTCACTCTCGGAAGATGTCTAAATGGCTTGATGAGCTCAGAAGCAGCCGACAATTTGTAGGTAGACTGACCCCCAGAATCGACATTTGTTGTTGATGCATTAGTATCATCCATGTATAATTTACAATAGGTCACACATTCGTGTGCAATGTACTGCTCAGCGATGCATCCCTCCGGATAACGTGTGTTTCTAACATATTTCTTATACTCACCTAGCTGCCTGTAAAAATAAATATTAGCTTGTACAATTACTTGTAATAGAAAAATATAAACATATTTAAATGATGTGCATACCTTTCCATAGGATACATCCAATTATAATGTACGGGACCTTTTAGTAACACTTGATCAGGAAGATGAATCAAGAGATGTACCATTATGGTGAAGAAAGCTGGAGGAAAAATCTGCTCCAACTTACAAAGGATTATCACTATATCCGTCTTCATCTGTATAACATCATCCTTCTCCAACTCTCTACAACATAATTTTTGGAACCATATGGATAATGAGATTAGCGGATCCAGTACAGTCTTAGGCAAATAGGGCCGAATAACAACAGGCAGTAGGCGTTGTAGCATGACATGGCAATCATGTGTCTTTAGCCCAATAAATTTTTTGTCATCAACATTAATCTTATTTTTCAAACATCCGGCATAACCATGTGGATATTTTGCATCCTTCATCATCTCTAGTATCTCAACCTTCTCATTTGGTAACACAGTGTAAGTTGCTTGAGACACTTTCTCTTTCCTTGAAGATGATCCGGTGAACTTTTGCCATAAGTGTTTACGTACCCCTTGTTTCTGCAAACCTGCTCGTGCCTTTGGATCATCCTTTGTTTTTCCTTCAAGTCCAAGTACGGTGCCAATTATGTTATCAAATACATTTTTTTCAATGTGCATGACATCGAGTGAATATGGCTGACTGAACGCTTCCCAATAAGGTAACTCATAGAAAATAGTTTTATGTGTCCAACAAAGCCTTTCTGAATTGGATCTAGCTTTAAACTTTGGATGCAAGCTAAGTGTTGGGAATTCATGATGAAGTATCTCATATAAAATTTCTGAACCGGAAAGGGATTGAGGGGCATCCCTCTGCTCAACATCACCATTAAACTTTTGAGCTGCATTTCTCCAAGGGTGAGTACTTGGAAGCCACCTACGGTGCCCTTGGTAAGCCATCCTACCAAATAAATGGTATTGACGCCTTTGTGCATATAATGATGGCAATGGAGGTTTATCATCAACTTCCCCATGTGATGTCCATATGGTGTAGTCTTTCTTCATCCCATGTTGTATCAAGTGCAATTTGATTTCATCCCATGTAATCTTTGGTTTATGCAACTTACAACGTCTACACGGGCATATATGAGTAGGGTGGTCAACCATATTTTCCTTCACAAAGCCAATGAAATTTTTAATCCCTTCGTAGTAATGTTTAGAACTTCTATCCATTTTCATCCAACTTTTATCCATATGTGCCTGAAAATACAAGGAAAAACACATAAAGTTAATCCATTTCCATTTTAAAAATAATAAGTAAAATGTTTGACAAAAGATCATATATAGAAAATAATCCAAACTAAAGCTTGCAAATAGTTTCGAGATTCAATTTCTCACCATTATTATCAAAAGCTCTGAGCAGGCACCTTCTACAGATCGAAAATGGAATCCTCAATTGTGTACTCACACAACAACTATGAAGTATGAATAAGCTCCATTTTCAACAAATCTATTACAAGCAACAAACTTCAAGCTGAACATAAGCTCCATTTTCAACTTCATGAGTTCATATATGGGTTTGGACAACATATACATATAAAACAACATCAAAATGGAAGATTAAAAACAAAAAATGACCCAAAACTTACTGTTTTGCCCGAGATGAACATGGTTTTCAATTTTTAGAATGTGCTGAATGTTCCTCGTACTTGGGAGAGATACAGTGGAAATCTGAATTTTTTCATTAAATTTGATGATCTTACACGACAGGCATTGTCATAAACAGTCGTATAAGATAAAAGTGGTTGACAAAAACTGTACGACGCACTAAATGCCGCTTGGTATTAACTCACGCATTCAGTATTCAGGAAGTACAATTGTCAGACCTTCTTTCTTAAGCGACATCATTTGATGTGTCGCGTTAAACAATGTCGCATAGGAACACTTATGCGACAGGTTTTGCTGTGTCGGGTTAGCTGCTGTCGGAAAGGCCATCTAATACGACACCTATTGATGTGTCGCTTTACGCGTGTCGCGTAGGAAAATCTTACGCGACATCATTCACAAATGCTGTCGCGTAACCATTCTTATGCGACGGAAACTTATACGACTACATCAAAGACAGTCGTATAATGTGCAAACTGGTGTAGTGATTATCTATTCGAGTTGTTAGAATGCAAAGTCAGACATTTCCTAAATGATCATCAACCTCGAACTCTAGCAGTGCGTCAAAAATTCATTGTTGAGTATGGAATGAAACTGAAATACTGTTATCTGTTCAAGCTACTCTCCGAGGTAGTATTCAGACAGACGTTGAACACCTTTGCAAACAGTACCACCAGCAAAACTAAACAGAAGCACACACAATATGATACCCAGTTCGGCCTCGCCTACTCTGGGAGGTTTCCCACACCCTAAAGGGATATAAATCTTTATTGAATAGTATAGAGCTATTCGTGGACTTACTCTTACAATCTCCCGAATTAAGATGCCTAGCCTCTATCACTACTTCTCTTAGATTTATGACCTCGGCTCCCCCTCGATCCCCTTTGTCCGAACTTCCCGTCCGAACGTGCTCGATCTTCTCCCGAAGCTCGGTTGCTTTCTTTCGAAAGCCAGCAGTGGTCACTGGTGTGTGCAGCGGTAAGATCAATCACAGACAGTCTGAACAACACACTGAACAGACTGTATCAGCGCCGGTGAATTTCCAGTGGGGAAAGTCAGTCGGTCGTCGCATTCTTCTTCTCTGATCAACAAGATGTACTCGTGTATTTTTCTATCTTGAAAGCGATGCAGATATGGACGCACTAGCATTCTATTTATATGCTTGGTCGATGTCCAAATCTGTTCCAGATATCCTCATCGAATATTTAGGAAATCGATGTATATCTTCCATCCAATCTTTTAGGAGGATCACGAGATTTCTTCGTCGACAAGTTAGCCATCCGATCTTCAATCTGATGAGGAGATATCCATTCGAATATCTGAATCTCTATTTCCTCGCTGGCCGACTTCAACCGAAAAGATCTTCTATCTCCAGAATCTTTGGTTTGCTTCTTGCGCCTGCTCCACGCTATTCTTTAGTTCCAGAGAGCGTTTGAACTCTCCTTTAACACCTGCGCGAACTGTCTAAAGACACTTTGCCAAATACATGCCATTCAAGGGAACATCAATCTCCCCCTTGGCATTTTGGCAAAACCAAATATACTAGATCTAACTATCTTTCTATCTAGGCTTTAGACACACTTGAGGAAACAAAGATTGTCCTCAAAATACTCCCCCTTTTGCCACAAATTGGAAAGGGGTCCAATCGAGTTCGACCAGAAAATACGAAATGTGCTAGAACAAGCACAAAATAGTACGAATGTTTAACCAAACACATAATTCAGAAGGTTTGTAGTCATGGACCTTTAAGCAGATGACTCATCATCAGAAACACCATCAGACTCTGTATCATCATCTTCATCTTTGCTCGGGTAGCGGAGAGCATGAGCCAGCTTGTTGAAGCACTTTCGTTGCTCCTTGTCAGCTACAATAATGGCATCCAGTTCCTTAATCAGCTTGTTCCTCTCATTACGATCCATCCTAGCTCCCCCTCGCCTAGATGACTCTGGGACATCCCTCCTTTTCTGTCCCGGTTCTTTGAGATCGTTCACATGGCAGCCTTTGAAGAGCTTGTGGTCAACAGTGAACTTCTGCGGGGGCTTGGAAAGATGATCATTTGGATTCTTCAATTCTGGAGCTTGTCGGATGATCAGATCATATATCAGAGATGGAAAACAGATCTGGTGAAGAGATCATTTTAAAGTGGCGTGCTCAGCAATCTGTTTGAACATCACTCTTCCCAGATTGAACAGCATCTTGTTCCCAATCTGATATATCAGTTGGGCCACTTCTCTGCTGACTGTAGAGCGGTGAGAGGAAGGCTTCCAGTTGAATACTGCAATGAAGAATATCATGGAGTAGAACGTTGACAGGTGAGCCGTAGGAACAACAGTCTCAGGCCACCATGGAACTGAACCCGCAGTTATAGTGTCCACAATCTTATCATAATCCTGTTCCTCCTCATCTACCCCTGGGTCATCTATCTGGAAGTACTTGTCAATGAGATCTGGATCAATTTCAATTCTCCTTCCTCGAACATAAACAACTCCATAGTCTTTGTCACCGAACACTCCAAACTGAGGAGGGAGATTTGCAATAGCTTCTCGAACCAGTTGTTCATTGGACGGTTTGCTCTTGGTCACGGTCCTTATCAGGCATGTTTGCTTCAGGACATGAATGACCTCCTTCCCATTATAGCGCTTCTCATCAAGGATCCTTTCTGGAATAATCTTCCTCTTCAGCACTAACTTCCACTTTCTCGCAGCATCTTTATTTGCAAATCAAATTCCCTTCTTGACCACGCCGGTTGGAGCAGCGTCGGAAATAGGAAATGGGACTCCACATCTTCTAGCATCTTCTGAAACATGAGTAGGAATTCCACGTTTCCTCTTTTTGGAAGCAACGACTCCCCCTGCAGCCTTGCCCCCCTCTGCATCCCGGGCAGAGTCCTTCTTGGCCGGGCTTTCAACCGAAATCTTCATCTTCCCTTTGTCCTTCTTTGCCTTCTTGATCTCAGCGAGAGAGATGAAGTCCAGAGCATCCTCCGAAGGGGTGTCTGATAAGAGGACATGCTGAGCAACATCCTCTATCTCGGCATCAGAAATAGCTGGGAGATCCTCCTCCACACGGGTTTCCTCCACATGATCATCATCTTGTATAGTGACTGGAACTTCATCCGACTCTTCCACTGATACTTCCACTGAGGCAGGGGTCTCTTGGGGTAAAACTGTCTCACCTTCCTGCTGACAGCCTGACACAGCTTCTACTTGCACTCCTGTCTCCTCTACAGATTGTGAATTGTTGGCAGACTCAGATTCTTTAACCCGTACGGCCCGGGCATCTGGAGACTGATCTGGTCTTGGCATTACCGGCACTGAGACCTCCTCTTTTTGCGAATCTTGAACAACTTCATCAATATCTTTGCAAATGCTCTCCAGTTCTTCATCCTTCTCGGATGGGTCAGATTCTGTAGCCACAGCATCAGTTTGGTTTGCATGCTACTCTCCACCTGAACCCTCATGCTTTTCTCTCGAACCATCTTCAGATCCTTCATCAATAACCACCTTCCTCACGTTGGAACAATCGAGGAGCCGTTCAGTCTCCGAATCCGACATTGTAACAAGCCGTCCTCTTACAGCACAAATCTTTGCCAGATACTTTCTTGGAGAATCTCTTCTATGACTAACAACTTTCCTTCGAAGTCCGGATGGACGCCCATAACCAGAAGCAAGAATCTTCTCCCTCCATATTTTTGAACCAGAGGCAACCTTGGACACAGGCTTGCTAATATCCCCGTTTTTCACACCACCAACATCAGCCTCACTAACCACAACCCTACTGGCTTCACAACTCTTATCATCCACTTCTTTCACTCCCTTTCAACCTTCTTATTTCCAGCAACCGCATCTTTCACAGGCAAGGAAATATCAATCGGAGCTTTAGGGTTCGAGAATACCTCAGATTGGGGCACAGCCGGTGGAGGAAGGTGACTTGTTGATGTTCAACTAGCATCGACCAGTTTAGGAGTCCCCTCTGCTGTTTGCGAGGGCACCACCTTCTGCTTTGCAACAGGTTCTGGTCCTTTCTTCTCCACCACCCCGGCTTTAGGGTTTGCTGAAACCGCTCCTCCGTCTGTTACTTTGACAACAGACATTGTTGTAGATTCGGCACCTAAAGGCAACACCTTTTTCTCCTTCGCCATCTTCGATTTCGGGATTTGAGGCATTACCATCAAAGCTTTGGATGATTTCATGTCCGCCTTCTTTGTCTCCGGTGAAGTCTTGACAACTGACTTGGAGGTTTTCCTGGTGTTCACCATTGTCGCCGAAAGGATGAAGGAACAAGAGATTTTGCAACAGGTTGCCGTTCTAGGGTTTGAGACGAGAGAGAGAAAAATACCAGCAGACGAACTAGTTTGATTTTCAAATCAAGTCTGACCTTTTCAACTTCCCAAAAAGCATCTTCGAGAGTATCTCCTCTTTCCTCATAATGGTGTGAAAAAGTCTCTGAAAAATTTAAAAAATATTCATCCTTATAACCTGCACCTTCTGTTCCAACTTCCTTCCTTGAGTGGTCAGTCCTACTATTTTGCTGGAGTTCTGCCTATGACTGACCACTGCCTGGAACACTTAGTGTTTGACAACACATAGACCCAAGGAGGATCTGAGTGTCTCAAACTGTGTAGCATCCATTGGTTTGGTGAAGATGTCAGCCAACTACTTGTCCGTTGTCACATGCTTTAGGGTCACCACCTTCTGTTCAACCAGCACTCTGATAAAATGATGTTTGATGTCAATGTGCTTCATCCTGGAGTGCTGTACTAGGTTTTTGGAAATGCTGATTGCGCTCGTATTGTCGCAGTACAAGGTCATCTCCTTCTGTTTCACTCCGTATTCAGACAGCATTTGCTTCATCCATAGCAGTTGACTACAGCAACTTCCTGTAGCGATATACTCCACTTCGGTCGTAGATAGGGAGATGCGATTTTGCTGTTTACTGAACCAGGAAACCAAGTTATTTCCCAAGAAGGAACAGCCACCAGAAGTGCTCTTCCGATCTTCAGCGTTTCCTGCCCGGTCAGCGTCGCAGTAACCAACCAGGTGTGAGTTGGTGTCCTTGGTGTACCAGATTCCAAAGTCGACAGTTCCGCATACGTTTTTTATGATTCTCTTCACTTGCAGAAGATGACTTTCTTTCGGATCTGCCTGGTACCTTGCACAAACTCCTACCACATATGCTATATCTGGTCCGCTGGATGTCAAGTACAAGAGACTCCTAATCATATTCCTGTACAGAGTCTGATCGACCCTTGTTCCAGCTTCGTCTTTAGTGATCTTTAAGTGCGTAGTAGCTGGCGTTCTTTTGTGACTTGCCTTCTCAAGGTCAAATTTCTTTATCAGATTCTTGGCATACTTGCTCTGAGAGATGAAAATGACATCATCCCTCTGTATCACCTGGAGTCCCAGAAAGAAGTTCATCTCTCCAACCATACTCATCTTGAACTCTTTCTGCATCTGTTCCATGAACTGATCCACCAGCTTCTGTATGTTGAACACTATATCGTCAACATAGATTTGTGCAAAAAAATCAGACATTGTGTGCTTCACGAACAGGGTCTTGTCCACTCCCCCTCGCACATATCCATGATTGAAGAGAAGCAGTTCGTGCCATGCTTGAGGTGCCTGTGCGGGACCGTACAGAGCCTTCTTCAGGTGAAATCTAGTCCAGGTAAGTCTGGTGTAGTCGTCCACACATACAAGAACATATTTCTTCCCGCCATAGCTCTCAACTTGCATCAGACCCATCAGATCCATATGGATTAGTTCCAACGGTCCGCTAGTACTGATCTGTGAGGTGTTGGGGTGCGAGGCCTTCGTCTGTTTCCCAATCTGGCATACTCCTCATATTACATCTATATCACCGGTCACATTGGGCATTCCTCGGATGAGTTCAATTGAAGAGAGCTTCTTTAAGGTCTTAAGGTTCAATTGACCCAGGCGCATATGCCACAATGTCATCTCGTTCGCTTGACTCGTTAAACAGTCTGATGCAGCAACTATTCTAGCAGAGCCTATGAGGTAGCAGTTGGCGGCTGCCCTGCTGCCTTTCATCAGTGTGCCTCCTTCCTTATCCACAACTTGACACGAGTCATGAGTGAATTTGACATGGTGTCCACCGTCACACAGTTGCCTTATACTAATTAAGTTCACCTTCAATCCTTCAACTAGGAGTGTGTCCTTGAGTATAGGGAGATCCGGAACCTTCAATGTCCCATAGCCGATCACCTGACCCGTTCCTCCATCTCCGAAGGTGACAACCTATTTTTTCAACACAGGTCGAATATGTGTGAGGTACTTAGAGTTACCTGTCATATGAGCGGAGCATCCACTATCGAAGTACCAACGATCTTTCTCCATGTGACTTGATGCGGTGCAGGCAACCATGCACACGGTCTTGCTTGCTTTTGGTACCCAGACCTGTTTCATTCGAGGTTTAGTCCTGTGTTTAAATGCTCTTCGTTCTACAAGAAATAGCCGACACTTAGGTTTGATGTGTCCAATCTGGTAGCAGTACCAACATGTCTGAGAGTCTATCCTCTGTTTCGAGGGAGGGCTGTTGTGTGCCTTGCGAGTCGTCCTCTGACCAGCTGGAGTTTTTTCTTGGTACTGTTTCACCTTCTGTCCCGGGTGCTGATTCACTTTCTGTCCAGGGTGCTGATTCACATTCTGTTCAGAGTGCTGTTCAGCCACTGATTTTGTTTTGACAAACGTTGTACCTTTTGAGCTGCCTTCTCCTGTGAAACCTAGTCCACGATGTCCGGACTCCATCCTTTGAGACACGAGGATCTCGTTTAGATTCTTAGAACCAGAGTTCAACATCTTAACCGACTGTTTGATCTGATTGAGCTCCTTTATGGTGACTGAGTGATCCATTCTTTCAGATTCTACCTGAAGTTCCAGCGAATCCACTTGCTTCAAGAGGTACACTTCCTTACGTTTCAGATATGTAATAGTTTTCCTTAGACCCGCCATGCCTACTGGATGAGTCTCACAAACTTTCTCCATGTCAACTTTCAGCGAAGAGACGGTTCCCAGGAGTTCTATTTTCTGAGCAAGCAGACATGACCTTTCCTGCCTTGGAGTTCCACCTTCTGTGTAATCAGTATCTCGACCTCCTGCCACACTTTGTCTTTTTCAACAGTCAAGCTGGTAACTGTGTCGTTGAGCTTCTTGTTGAGTTTGATCACCAATAGCCACTTCTCATATAAGTCTTTGTAAGTTTGGGCCAGAGTCTCCTGCGAGAGTTCTTCATCATCACTGTTCGAGGAGTCGTCAGCTGGGAGTTCCAACTGATGTGGCATGCTTTCACTAGTTTTACTGCATTCTCCCATGGTTGCGACAAATGCAACAAAGTTGGTAGTTTCATCGCCTTCGTCCTCATCGTCTGACTCACTATCGTTGAGATTTGCAACCATTGCCTTTTTCTTCTTGAGGGTGTTAGCGCATTCAACCTGGATGTGACCGAAGCCCCTACATTCGTGGCACTGAATCTCTTTCCATTTTTCAGAAGAATCCTGCCTCTTTTCACTGGTTCTTGTCTTGCCTATTTTCCAGTTACGGAAGTTACTCGAGGATGACTGATCTTGCCCATGGCCACGTCTGTTGATTTTTTGAATCTTCCTCCCAAAATTCTTAGCCATCATTGCCAGTTGCTCAGTGGTGCAGTCAGACTCAAGCGTATCTTCGGACACCTCAGCTTTTAGAGCAATTCCTTTCACCTCTCTAGATTGGGCCTCGTGATTCATCTCGTAAGTTCTGAGAGAACCCATGAGCTCGTCCAGTTTCAGCTTGGCAGTGACTTTCATGGGAAATCTCGGAGGGAGCGACCTTAACACTTTGCTGGTCATTCTTTCCCCGTCAATGGGTTTTCCCAGTGCAACAGCCTCGTTGGACAGATCTAGAACTCTTGCATTGAACTCTGGTATGGTTTCACTGTCCTTCATCTTCATGTCCTTGAACTTCGTTGTCACAATCTGTATTCACGAATTGTGAACTTTGTCGGTGCCTTCATAAGCTGTTTGGAGGATATCCCAAGCTTCCTTCACGACTTCACAGTTTTTGATCAGTTTCAGCACATTTTCATCCACTCCAGAAAAGATCGCATTCATAGCCTTTGAGTTTCTGATAGACGCTTTTTGGCAGGTCGTCGTCGGTACCTGCAAATCTAAATTTATAATTCCTTACTCTAAACTGTGGGTTAGTACAGTGGCAAGCAAGGGTCGAACCCAAGGGAGCTAGATGGTTACTATTTGTTCTGTAAAAAAAGGAAAGAAAAGACAATTGGGTTTGTGAGCAATTAAGAAACAGTGCAAAAATAAGAAATAAGGCAAGTGTGTATCAATGACAGAGAATATTCAGACTAGGGTTTTCGATTGTGACTTGTTTTATCCTTGACTTCTAATAATCTAATTCATAGTTTCTAAGTGTGGTTGTCCCGACAAAGTTGACTTCCCAAGTAACCCGACAAAGGTGTTACGCCACAACTTAACCCGACAAAGGTGTTAAGCTTCTAATTCCCCTAAGTTAAATAACCCGGCAAGGGTGCTATTTACCCTATATGTGCTATCTACCCAAACGACAAAGTAATAGGCAGATAATAATGATAGAAATATTGATTAACTAAGCTTTGCGACAAAGCATCCACATAGTCTCGCAATAATTCAGTATAAGGCATGAGAATTAGTAAAACATGAATAGCATTAAGAACTAAGTCTCAAAAACGATCGTCACAATGTACAAACCCTAGCCCGAATAACGGGTTTAGCTACACATAGCCATGGAAACAAGAGAATAACAAAAGAACAATGTAAACTTCTCTATAATGCCGAGAGGGAGGATGAACGACCGGGCCAGGAGGGCTGTGTGCGCCGGACGATTTCAGCCGAGAGGAGGAGAGGTGAGCTCGCTCGTGAGGAAGAATGCTCGATTGTGGGATTAAGGACCGGGCCATGAGGGCTGAGTGTCGAGGGTGCTAGGAACGCCGGACGGTTTCAGCCGAGAGGAGGAGAGGTGAGCTCGCTCGTGAGGAGGAATGCTCGTTTGTGGGATGTTGTAGAGAGAGGAGCTCTCCACGTTTTGGGATTGTTGAGAACTGATGGGATGCTTTGAAGGGCTGAGGAGAGCTCTTATTTATAGTCTAAATATGGGCCAGGCCTGATCTCGTTTGTTTCCAAATCCGATTTGCTTGGTATGTAAGCTAACTTGGGGAGCAAGTTAACTTAGATTGTAAGCTAACTTGGCCAACAAGTCTTCCAGATTCTTCCAGGAGGTTATAGGAGCCTCTAAACCGCCAATGACGAAATTGGGAAATTTCCCGAAGTTACTGTTCACAGCCCAAAAAACATTGTTCACACCGGAAATTACTGTTTACGGTGAGCCGGATTTTTGAGGGCTTGGACTCGGTTGGGCGGCCTTGAATCGGTTGTGACTCGGGCTGACTCGGCCTTGGACTCAGCGTGCACCTAAAGTGTAAAGTGCATGTGGAACTCTCGGCCAGATTGTCTGTCTTCACTTCAACTCTCGTTTCGACCATCCAAACGATCTCGGCTGCTCTCGGTGTCAACTAGAGAGTTGTAGGGAATTGAGTCACCTTTACGATGGCATGTGGCTCGTATTTTTCTGATCAGTGGTCCATTCCCAGCACTCTGTCGACTGTCCAAAGGTCTAATCTGAAACTGTGATGTTTTTGGCCTAAAATGCCAGTCTTTAAGCGCGTTTCCTCCTAGAGCTTCCGGAACACCTGAAATGCAAAACAACACTAAGAAGTAACTGTTTGTATGATAAAGTGTCGGAATTGGTGGGATTTGTTGACTCGATGAGTCGTATAAATACGGCTCATCACTTTTTCATCAGCATCATCCCATAGAGCTTCTGGTTTAGGGACAACTTCTCCCACAAGACTTTCCATCATGGGTTGGGTCCATCCAACCAAGACTGCCTTCCAATCCTTTTCATCGAGAGATTTCAGAAAGGATTTTATCTTGGGCTTCCAGAAGGCATAGTTTGATCCTTAAACAAGCGGAGGTCTGGTTGTGCTTTGTCCTTCCTTCAGAGTCATCTTGAACAGTACTAGGATCCCACTCAGTGTGTCGAGTGTCTGCTCTGATACAAATTGAAATACTGTTATCTGTTCAAGCTACTCTCCGAGGTAGTGTTCAAACACACGTTGAACACCTTTGCAAACAGTACCACCAGCAGAACTAAATAGAAGCACACACAATATGATACCCAGTTCGGCTTCGCCTACTCTGGGGGGTTTCCCACACCCTAAAGGGATATAAATCTTTATTGAATAGTATAGAGCTATTCGTGGACTTACTCTTACAATCTCCCGAATTAAGATGCCTAGCCTCTATCACTACTTCTCTTAGATTTATGATCTCGGCTCCCCCTCGATCCCCTTTGTCCGAACCTCCCGTCCGAACGTGCTCGATCTTCTCCAGAAGCTCGGTTGCTTTCTTCCGAAAGCCAGCAGTGGTCACTGGTGTGTGCAGCGGTAAGATCAATCACAGACAGACTGTATCAGCGCCAGTGAATTTCCAGTGGGGAAAGTCAGTCAGCCGTCGCTTTCTTCTTTTCCGATCAACAAGATGTACTCGTGTATTGTTCTATCTTGAAAGCGATGCAGATATGGACGCCCTAGCATTCTATTTATAGGCTTGGTCGATGTCCAAATCTGTTCCAGATATCCTCATCAAATATTTAGGAAATATTCCTAAATATTCGATGTATATCTTCAATCCAATCTTTTAGGAAGATCACGGGATTTCTTCCTCGACAAGTCAGCCATCCGATCTTCAATCTGATGTGGAGATATCCATTCGAATATCTGAATCTCTATTTCCTCGCTGGCCGACTTCAACCGAAAAGATCTTCGATCTCCAGAATCTTCGGTTTACTTCTTGCGTCTGCTCCACGCTGTTCTTTAGTTCCAGAGAGCGTTTGAACTCTCCTTGAACACTTGTTCGAACTGTCTAAAGATATTTTGTCAAATACATGTCATTCAAGGGAACATCAGAAACTCTAAAGGTCTAAATCAAGCACATCCAACCCAAAATCCAAACATCATACTCCAAATCTTTGTATAGTATATCCAGAAATGTTCAATCAGTATAGCTCAAAAAATTACTAGTACCTTGTTTGTAAGAGTTGACTAAGTAGCTTGTCTTAAAATATCTTCGAAATTGCAATTTATGAAGAAGGACATTTGAAATGAAGGACTGGAAGGATGGCGTACTGCATCAATAAACCGCTCTGCAACCTGCATCAAACACAATCATAAGTGATATTACCGCAGTTCATCTATAGTCCATACAACTGTTACATCAAGAAGAGAATGATTACGTTCACATTAGTGGTTTCTCCAGAGTTATATGCATGTGAATAATTCATTATTGTCCATCTATGCACATAATATGATCATCTTCTTCGGAATATATTAGTATATAGAGAAAATTAGTCCCAATATATAATTCTCAACTCCAAAAACCAAGCGAACACCTTCACCACAAATCCTGCCATTCGAGGAGCTGCAAATTGGATAAAGTTGTGTTTTCACAACACCTGCAAGGATAAAGTTGTATTGACCTCATCATATACACAATAACACAACAAATGGGCATTTTACCATTCCCAAATCCTCCAACTTTTGTAGTAGTGAAGAGATAGATCTTAGTGACTCATTTGTCACCTGAAAAATGTCAAAATAGTCTAGAATAAGTCGTGAAATTCTGTACCAATCAAATTCAAAGGAATTACAACCTTGCACATTTCCTCACAAGCAAATCAATCCCCAACATCAGTCACATTCAAACACTTATCCATCTTTACCTCCCTCAAACCTCCTCCCAACGCCAGCGCTGTGCACTACCTGTCCCCAAACTCCAAACAATGCGACACATCAACACTCTCCAACTTCCAACTTCCCACAATCCCTAATTAGCATCTCCAGCCCCGCCTGCCTCAGCCCCGTTGTCCTCACCAACACCACCTCCTTCAGCCTCCCAAACCACATCACAGCGTAACTCCGACTCATCAAAAATGACACTGTTCGGTCATCAATCCTCAGACACACGGATAGATCCAACCAAGTCGCGTTGACATACTTCGCTATCAAACTCGAAAGAAACTCGGCTCGTGCGCTGTATATAGTCGACGCGGAGGAAGTCCTTGCCGATTGGCAGCCGCGATGCGCGAGGACCAGCAACGCTATGCAGAATAAGAGCAACAGTCGAGGACTAGCAGCGGATGGATCGGTTGAAGCAGCAGCTGACGACGGAGGACGGCAGAGAAGATGAGTCGGCAGCGTCAACGCCGATGTAGAAGTTTGCTTACAAGAACCCTAGACTGATGCTCAGAAAAGAAATAGTAAATTTTCTTATAAAACTGATGCATAATGTTGATTTTATGCATCGGTTCTTATAAAACCGATGCATAAACCTAACTTTATGCATCAGTTCTTTACTAAACCGATGCATAAGATAAAACCGATGCATAATGCTTTTTTTAAAACCGATGCATAATGCCTGTTCTGTAGTAGTGTTTCTCTTCAATTTTGTGAAGAGTGTTATTCATCCCTTGTGGATGTGTTTTCGTCTCGCCTCGGCGTGGACGTTTTGTCCCTCCCTCGGGTTGTTGAATATCACATGTACCTGATAAGAAAAAAAAGAAGTTTTCATACAGTATGTATAAGATGTATTCGAATGGTGATTGATATGTATGAGATGCAAAAACTTACTATAAAAAAAATTAGGTAACGAAGTTTACAAAATTTTAATTTAGTGACTTTTGCATCAATGTGCACATGTTTCATCCAATTAAATTGTATCAACAAACACAATAAAAATAAATTTAATCAAATTAAGTTCACTCCATAACCGAATTCATAAGTTGTTGACCCTAAAATTCCTCAAAAACTCAAATTCGGAAACAAAATGTATGAAATATGACGCAAACGTCACTAAATTGAAAATTAGAAAAGTGTGGTACCTAATTTGAAATGAAACACTAGTCCAAATAATATTTTCGTAATTTACCCTAATTATTTTATAAGAGAAAAGTACACTCTCGTTCGTTAAATGACTAGTTTATAACATTTATATTTTTCAAAAGAAATTTCAAATAATTTTTTTGAGAGTATGTGAATAAATGCAAGAGAGCCTGATTTAAAAAAGGAAGGGGTCGAACTTCGAAGTTCAAAAACAACACAAACTTACTCCTTGGATGGACACCTTAGTTATTTTGACTTCATGACCCCTAAAACTTACATTTGGCAACTTCAACTATAGCCTATGGTGGAACGAAAACATATGTTTGTCAATTATACATACACATTGTAATACTTCCGTGTATGTTGATATGTTGTTCTGGACGTTTATGGAACAACTACTAGAACAACTCGTAAAGAATATTAAGTTATCAAACCTAAGTGTAGTACGGATTGTAAAGACACACGATATGGTTACCCAGTTCGGTGTTAACGAGCCTATGTCTGGGGAGCTTTATCCTCAACCCGGTGGAAATCAATTCACTATAATGAATTTAGAGTACAAGAAGCTTACGTTTACAGAATCCCTCTTAAAAAGCCAGTACCTTTAACACTCTAGTAACTGCGATCTAGGCTCCCCCTAGATTAGAGCCTTGCCTCTAATTCCACCTGATGATCCTCCAGGAAAATCAGCGCCTTCTTTCGAATGCGCAGCAACAACAAACAGTGCGTGTGTCTTCAGTAGTTCCTGTAGTTACTGGGTCGTATTCTTCTACTCTTCACAGCAACAAGTTTAGACAAGGTCTTCAATGGCAGCTTGCAGTAACTTCGAAATGCGGCTAACTTCTGTTGTAATAAAATAGTCACTTGGATATCAGATTAGATCGCGTAGTTTCGCTTTCCGAAATTGATATTTTCACACTATTAAGAATTGCCTCGGGTTGCAGGAAACTCGAAGTGGGATAATCCAATTGAAAACACTGTATTTCCAGGCAGTGAAAGTACTGCAGGCTTTAGGGTCTGAGATGATTTGAGAATCAAAGAAGGTTGCTTGAGTTTTTATGATTATTTCAGAGTACCTAACATTAGATATTCATCTGGTATATATAGAAAATCAAAAGAGAAGAAGAACAAATGTGACCTGAGCTGAAAGTCACGTCTGTGTTATTTCGTCGCGCGCTCAGTTCAGACGTTAGCTCGCCGCGCCCAGTATAGACATTAACTTAATGTCTTCACTGGACGCGCCTAGACTTGATGTCTATACTGGGCACAATCCTCACTGATGCCGACACCAAATATCACTCGATTTCATCCCGTTTTGACTTGTTTCATTAGAAACTAATCTTCCTAATGGTTTTAAGCATGTCACCAAGCTCAAAACCCTAAAATTAACAATAATCCTCCCCCATTTTAGGGTTTCCCTTTGTTCCACAAAGCACCTTTGTACCACAAAGCACCTTTGTTTTTAAGCAAAACACGATAAGCGGAAATGTCGAAAATGATTGAATTTCCGCGTAGTGTAGCCACACATACAATATGCCCGAAAATCATGGTGCTCGTAAACGTTTGAACCAATCAATCCATTTGGGTACTTGACGGTGACACACGCATGAGTTACTTCACAAACCGTTAAGCTAACTTGACTCTTGATTGTCCTTGAGTCCCTATCCATTCATAAATGTATTGAGATTAAACCCGATATCTCACGAAGCGACCATAAACTTCACATTTATATAGGTAGATTCTCTAATCGGTCACACCGTGAATGCTGTAGATTTTCACACGCAAACGAATACGATAAGAATCTCTATTGGTAAAAAACAATTTATAATGATCGGAAAAGTACCGGGTCGAACCCAAAGGAGCAAGCCAAGCACATGAACTATGTAAGATCGTGTTTCCGTTCAGCTATTCTAAACCAAAAATGTATAAAGGTGTGTGTATATTCTAAATCCTATGTGTCGAGTAATTATAGATAAAAGATAAGTAAGAGGTGTTTCGAGGGGTTACTCTCCTCCTTGGCAATTTCCAAATGATCACATACATGATATTCAAACATTTCGTGGTAGTCAAATAGTGTTGAACCTAGTTCACTTCATATCCGTAGAAATGATCATATTCACTACATCCAAACTATCCCTAAGGTTGTTCGATTCTTAAGTCTAGTTTTAAGATTCAAAATCTTACTTAGACATTTCATCAAACACTTAGTAGCATGACATGTATAAAGAGCATAGTGATGGATGCACAGTCGTCGTGTGCAAACGTCAAGAATAAATTTATAAGTCCGCTACTCGCGACTTCACTACTGGGTAGCAAGTGGTAAGTAGGGGTCGAACCTAAGGGAATTAGGGGGATAAGTTGTTCTTTGAGAAATGTACTGGCGGGGAACGTGATTTTTAGGTTGATTGAGGTTTGAGCACGAATAACTACGTGACTTTTTGGTTGGTTTTGGTTTTTATTGCGGCAAAGTAAATGACATAAAAGTAAAATACTGAAAATAAAAGGAAGAAGACTTACAGCGGTTGTTGCGTGATTGGCAAGTCCTCCGGAAGGTGAGCAGTTGATAGAGCAGTTTAAACTAAGAAAGTAAATGCAGGTGGTGTTTAAATCTAAGGAAAGCATTAGGTTTCTGGGGCCTTGTATCATAGCCTGTTTATCATTGACCTTTAGTGATCCTTCTAAGTATTCAAACGTGTATCAAGGCCATTCCATGCACTCGATTTGCACACACTGTCTAGCCCATTCCAAGGTCGTAGAGCACTTGTTCTACTTAGACTAATACCCCATTCCAAGGTATATTAGTCTGTGTGCATCCATTTGAGCAGTCATTCCCGACCAACCAAATGGTGTTTTAGAAAGGTCAAACTCGTCAGATAAGCTTTCCATTCCAAGCATCCACTTATCCGAGTATGTTTACGAACCCCACGGAAGAGCTTTGCCATTCCAAGCATCCACTCAACCTTGGAAGTTCTAACCTAATATATGGCACATAGAACAAGTTTTGAATACAAAGAAGAGGCACTAAAATATGGCCTAAAACATTTTATAATACAAGTACACCCCTTCAACCGAATGAAGAGTTTAGCTACGAATATCCATAGAGGTGGATACCATAGCTAAGTACTTACAGTTTTTGAAAGACAGTAAGTAAAGGAAAGGGGTGAGTACTTCAAGAACCGACAAGAGTACTCGAGAATAGAAAAGTAAAGCTTGAGTACTACAAGATCCGACAAGAGTACTCAAGAACTAACTACAAAACTCAAGAACCAACAAGAGTATTATAGATTTAAAACTAAAGCTTACAAAAGTACCAAAATGTAGAGAGATAAGTGTTTTGTGAATGGGATGGATTGAGGATGAAGATTACAAGTGAAGAGGGCATGTATTTATAGCCATGGGAGGAGTGAAACTTGAGGAGGAAATGGCAACACTTGTCACAAGATGGATGGAGGAGTAAGGAGATGAAGCCTCATGGGGGAGGAGGAAAGCCGCCGGTGGCTATGAGGTGGAGGGGAGAAGCCGCCGGCCACATGTCCAAGGAGGAGTGGCTTGTGGCTTTTGTGATCTCATTCCAAAAAGCCATCGGTCCTTTCAGCTCCGGACTGACTATGGTTGCTCTTCGGTTGGACTTGTTTTGAGTGATTCCATGTCAGGATCTTGAGATTTCTTCAGTCAGCATCTGGTCGTGACCTTGGAATGACTCGTAATATATTTTCAGCGTAAAAACTCCTCCTTAGCGTGTATTCTCTCTAGACTCCAAAATACCCTGTAGATAAATATCGGAACTAACAAGCAAAAGTTAAATAGACAAACAGTCTAATTTGGTGGGTTTAACTGTGTTTATGATTCGTATAATTATGGTCCATCAGATCACCCCACACTTTTAGTTGTTCGTCCCGAACAATGCTATTAAAGGGCGGCACACTAAGTAAGCTTTTAAAATATGAAAGTAAGATTGTGGGACTAGATTTATCCTAATTCATGCATTACTACTTATTACCAAATTAAACCGTGTAAATAAATAGAAGAAACTTGTTACTTGTACCTCCGTGCTGAGATGCAAATTATTTTGGATGTTTCGGGAGATAGCCCTTTTTAGGCTCCTGGACTGCATTCTCGGGACTATCTCGCACTATATGGTTTCCTTGTAGCTTTCTCTAGCACGTGATTCGGTTCGGGTTTCACAGATGAGTTGAGCCTTTTTGATTTTCTTTTTGGCGAGGGATAGCTTTTTTGTAGTGAATCGGCCTTTGGTCTTTGATTTGACTCTTTGAGTACTTCACTTTTTGTTCGGTTAAAACCTTCACAATTTTGGGCCTTTGGCCTCTTGATTTGCTTCTTCGAGCTTTTGCCATTTTGTGGCTTGCTAGTCCATTTTCTCAAGCCTTTTTGGGAGGTCCAATCATCGCCCGCGAGCATATGGAAATACCTCCCCGCTCCTCTCATCCTTGCCGTTTCGCGCGGGTCAAGATGAGGGTCGCTCATCTATTTTCTCGGCTACTTTGACTAGAGATAGGATGGTCTGATTCCCGTCCTCGCCTTTTTTTCTTTTTGCATAAACACTGCATGGCGGAGATGACTTCTATCTTCACTGAAACCCGAAGTGCAGCCTCCACTGACTTTGAAAACCATATAGTTAGATTTGATCCTTCGAGTGCTTGCCAAGCCTCTCTAGGGCAGTTTATGTCAACTCCATATCCCTAGTTTATCTCAGCACAAAGGGACAAATGAGAAGTTATATTCTAAGTTTTTAAACAGTTTGAATTTTCACAAGGTTAATGCATGAATTATGATCTATCTTTTTCACATTCTTAAGTTCATATTTTCAAAAAGATAATATTAAGGGAAAAGGAAAAACATGTTATTTATTTACAAAGGTTGATCTCACCCCACACTTTTGAATGAAGGCGTGCCTTTCAGCAAGACTTAGTTCAAAAGCCATGCAAGCAAACAATTATGAGAAGGAAATGACATTAAGGAAAAGGGAAGAACAGAACTCCCTTTAAAGTGTCGAGTGAACGACATGGCATGAGGCTGGATAATCGAGGGAGTTCGGCTGGGGCCTTGAACTCTCAGCGCAGGCCCGGTAATTCACGGAAGCTGCATGGCTGATCCGGTCTTGCTCCAAAAACCGATTCCTAAATAGTCATTTCATTCTATGCACCAAGTGGGTGAGAGCAACTTATTGATAAAAACTAAATGACAGAAAATAAAAGTACTGAAAGTAAGATAGGTGTCGGGTTACCTCCCGACCAGTGCCTTTGTTTAACGTCGTTGGCTCGACAGTACCTCATTCCTGGATCACTGGTTTGGATCCCATGGGTGGCTTATGTCGTATTTTGCCACCGTTCCTGTGTTGATTTTTGCCTTGCCTTTCCCTGATTTCTTGTGAGATGATGTGCTTGGGTCCAGTTCCCATGGTTCTGGTGGTTTCTCCTTCCAACGTCTTTGAGAAGGCGAGGGACCCTTTACAACTTGTCCCTGCTGAACTGGGTTTTCTGGTGTTTAGGGCTGCCTTGTCCAGTTATGGCGAAAACATGCTCCATCGAGGAGTCGTTCTGCTCAGGCCCTTTTCCCATCCTCTTTTTATCCTCTTCATGGATCACATAGTTTTCTGCAATTTGTCTATTGATCAAGGGGAAAAGTCGGGAAGCTTGCATCTTAAGGCTTGGTTCTGCTTCGTCATGTCTGTCTGTGAGGATCTGGTCGTAGATGGTCTCTGCTGCTCTGGTAATGATAGCTGGGTATGACTCGGGTAGCTTGCCAGTGGTGTTTTGGACTTCTTCTTCAATTGGCACCGCCTCGAGTTCCCATGAGGGTTCGTTGCTTCCGATGCTTTCCATGTCTGATTCTTCAGATGGCTCGGGAGTATCTTCTTCATCTGTCTCTGGACCAGCCTCTTCTATCTGCATTCCTCTGTCAGCTTGGGGTATTCGTTTTGTGGCTGCGGCCAGGTCTTTTATGAGGTACCACATGTCTGCCATGGACAAGTTCCTAGCTGATCTTCTCATTGCTTCGTTAATCCTTGTCAGCTCATCGGCCCTCATCCCACGAATAAATTTTTGAAGAAGAACTTTCTTCGTGAATCCATAGTGCGGGCAGCTTGAGACGATGGTGTCATAGTTCGTGTAGTATTCGTCCAAAGTCTCATCCCGGGATTGTTGAAGGCACATGATCTTCTCACGGGTTTGTTGTCGTAAGGATGGGCGGGAGAATTCCCTCAGAAATGGAACGCAAAGGTCTACAAAATGTACTGCACTACTAGCGGTTGATGTGTAATACCAGATCGTTGCAAAATCAGTTAAAGATAATTTGAAGCATTTAAGCTTAAATTCCTCTAACATTTCATTTTCAGGTTTTATGTGTTGGCAAACGTGGTGAAAGTTTCGGCAGTGTTGTACTGGGTCTTCTCCATCCGTACCTCCGAACAGAGGAAGATGTCTTGTTGTCCATGCATATGTAGTGGGTAGCGTCATGAGAAGGGGAGGGAAAGAACAACTTATCCGACGGCTAATTCCCCGGCAACGGCGCCAATTTTGATGGATGCACAGTCGTCGTGTGCAAACGTCAAGAATAAATTTATAAGTCCGCTACTCGCGACTTCACTACTGGGTAGCAAGTGGTAAGTAGGGGTCGAACCCAAGGGAATTAGGGGGATAAGTTGTTCTTTGAGAAATGTACTGGCGGGGAACGTGATTTTTAGGTTGATTGAGGTTTTAGCGCGAATAACTACGTGACTTTTTGGTTGGTTTTGGTTTTTAGTGCGACAAAGTAAATGACATAAAAGTAAAATACTTAAAATAAAAGGAAGAAGACTTACAGCGGTTGTTGCGTGATTGGCAAGTCCTCCGGAAGGTGAGCAGTTGATAGAGCAGTTTAAACTAAGAAAGTAAATGTAGGTGGTGTTTAAATCTAAGGAAAGCATTCGGTTTCTGGGGCCTTGTATCATAGCCTGTTTATCATTGACCTTTAGTGATCCTTCTAAGTATTCAAACGTGTATCAAGGCCATTCCAAGCACTCAATTTGCACACACTGTCTAGCCCATTCCAAGGTCGTAGAGCACTTGTTCTACTTAGACTAATACCCCATTCCAAGGTATATTAGTCTGTGTGCATCCATTTGACCAGTCATTCCCGACCAACCAAATGGTATTTTAGAAAGGTCAAACTCCTCAGATAAGCTTTCCATTCCAAGCATCCACTTATCCGAGTATGTTTACGAACCCCACGGAAGAGCTTTGCCATTCCAAGCATCCACTCAACCTTGGAAGTTCTAACCTAATATATGGCACATAGAACAAGTTTTGAATACAAAGAAGAGGCACTAAAATATGGCCTAAAACATTTTATAATACAAGTACACCCCTTCAACCGAATGAAGAGTTTAGCTACGAATATCCATAGAGGTGGATACCATAGCTAAGTACTTACAGTTTTTGAAAGACAGTAAGTAAAGAAAAGGGGTGAGTACTTCAAGAACCGACAAGAGTACTCGAGAATAGAAAAGTAAAGCTTGAGTACTACAAGAACCGACAAGAGTACTCAAGAACTAACTACAATACTCAAGAACCAACAAGAGTATTATAGATTTAAAACCAAAGCTTACAAAAGTACCAAAATGTAGAGAGATAAGTGTTTTGTGAATGGGATGGATTGAGGATGAAGATTACAAGTGAAGAGGGCATGTATTTATAGCCATGGGAGGAGTGAAACTTGTGGAGGAAATGGCAACACTTGTCACAAGATGGATGGAGGAGCAAGGAGATGAAGCCACATGGGGGGGTAGGAAAGCCGCCGACGGCTATGAGGTGGAGGGGAGAAGCCGCCAGCCACATGTCCAAGGAGGAGTGGCTTGTGGATTTTGTGATCTCATTCCAAAAAGCCATCGGTCCTTTCAGCTCCGGACTGACTCTGGTTGCTCTTCGGTTGGACTTGTTTTGAGTGATTCCATGTCAGGATCTTGAGATTTCTTCAGTCAGCATCTGGCCGTGACCTTGGAATGACTCGTAATATATTTTCAGCGTAAAAACTCCTCCTTAGCGTGTATTCTCTATAGACTTCAAAATACCCTGTAGATAAATATCGGAACTAACAAGCAAAAGTTAAATAGACAAACAGTCTAATTTGGTGGGTTTAACTGTGTTTATGATTCGTATAATTATGGTCCATCACTTAGTGAACATGAATTTGACACCATTTAATGGGATTAATTGATGATTTGCTAATTGACCAAGTCCAATGAATTAAACATTCAATCCTCAGTCAAGCATCATATCATAAGGTTCACTTTCATGCTTAAGATATGATCATTTTCTCCATCCTAGAACTATTCACTAGCTTTTCCAAGGCATAGGTTCAAGTTTTAGTCTAATTTGTCACTTAGGCATTTTAACAAACACTTAGAGTGCATAACATTCATAACACAAGAGAAAATGAAATCAACAATCATCCATATGAATATCAATGTATATTGTGATCCAAGAGTACCAAGGAGAGTCATAAGACCCCAAAACACAAGATCACTACTAACACATCATGTAAGACAACATGGCGTGAGTAGAGTTTATAGCACACAACAAGTAGAATGGAAAAGATGTAGAGGAAGGAGGATGGTTAATCCTTGAACTCCCTTTTGACCTTCTCTTCTTCTCCTTAGTTGGATTCTTTTATGATTGATGACCTTGGATGAGCCTCTTTTCCGATCTTCTTCTCCCCAAAAACCTCCACCCTTGGTCAAAAACCTCTCCTTCTATTTATAACTCTGAAACTACAATTTTTGGGGTTTTTTATCCAGTCGGTTGACTGGACTAGGCTTGATACCCAGTCGGTCGACTGGATGTGTAAAATCTGACCAGCTTCTGAAGTTTTAATCCAGTCGGTCGGCTTGCTAATTTCAGTCGGTCGACTGACACTTCACATGGCCTTTTTGTGGTCTTAACGTTCAAATTTGGTCTTGGTGTAAATTAGAAAGTTGTATCCCTTTGAGTTACCTTTCCAACAAGATAAAGATCAACCAATTGGGACACCGTATGCGCCCTTGGCATATAAAATAAGTCGGAAAGGTCAATCTGCCCTGTTTTGCTCCGAAACTTCCCATTTTGCTCCGAAACTTCTATTTTTCAACCAATCGTGATATTTAGGCCTTGACCATGGAGGAGACTTGTTTTCTACCTGAAACGTAGAGATAGAAGTCAAATGACATCGAAATATCGTCAAAAACGCCTCAAAGCTATAGTGAAATGTGGCCATTTATCAGTCAAAAACTCGACTGATCACACCGCCCAATTGTGCTCCTACAATCAACACTTTTTCAAAGAATCTATTAAGAAGAGCCCTCTTCAACCTTTCACTTGTAGGTCATGAACACATACTTGGGGATGCATATTTGTGTTCATCAGTTTTCTAGGTATGGGCTTTCCACATTGAATTCAGCTCCAACGCTAGTTGGATGTGAATTGGGTGTCCCACGACTAGAAAATTTATATGGGTTTTAGTCCCATCCCCTTCACAGATTTAGAGACCAAGTCTCTAGCTAATCCCTTCGTCAAGTGATCGGTTAAATTTTGTTGTGACCTCACAAAATCCACAGATATCACCTCGTACGTAATGAGCTCTCTTACTGCACTATGTCTAACACCTAAGTGTCTAGACTTCGTATTGTATACATGGCTATATGCTTTAGCCAATGTTGCAGCGCTGTCACAATGAATCGATATTGGTGATATCGGTCTCTCCCACAATGGAATTTCATGTATCATGTTCTTTAACCATTCCGCTTCTTTTGAAGATGCGTCTAGAGTAACAAATTCATATTTCATTGTAGAACTAGTGATGCAAGTTTGTTTCTTAGATGCCTACGAAATGGCACCTCCCCTAAGTAGAAATACCTATCCACTTGTGGAAGAATGATTTACGGAGCCCACCGCACTGTCGTTAAGGTGTGATGTTCTCTGTGCAAAAAAAAATTTATATCTCCGATACTCGCGACTTAACTATTTTGGGTAGTCAGTGGTAAGTACGGGTCGAACCCAAGGGAGTCAGGTGAATAGTTGTTTTTTCGAAAAGGGGGGATTAAATAAAGCAGTTGGGGGGTTGTTTTTGGTTTTTAGTACTGAAAGGTAAAGTAACAGTTGATATTACAATTAAAGGAAAGATTCGGTTTCAGGGGCCTTGTATCATATTTTTGTTTATTATTGACCTCTAATGATCATACTAAGTGTTCAAAAGTGAATCAAGGCTATTCCTAGGACATGACTTGCCACACCGTCTAGTCTTTTGCAAGACAAAGAACTCTTGTTCTAGTATGTGCATCCATTTGATCATCATTCCTGATAAACCAAATGGTGTTTTAAAGAGGTTGACTTCCACAGATAAGCTGTGCTCTTCCGAGCCTCCACTTATCCACAGAAGATCACGAACCCATGGCAGAGCTTTGCTCTTCCGAGCATCCACTCAACCAATGGAATTCTGACCTAATAGGCACTAAGAGAAGGGTCTAAAACATTGTATGATACAAGTACACCCCTTTAACCGAATGAAAGGTTTAGCTACGAATATCCATGGAACAGGACATCATAACTAAGTACTTGAAAAAGTAAAGGTTTTTGAAAGACAGTAAAGTAAAGAAAAGAGTACTTACAAAAACTGATAAGAGTGCTCAAGATCCAACTTCGATTCCAAAGGAAAGTGTTTACATGATTGTGCCCACAAGAGCTAGAGAGATAAGTTACTTGAGGACTTGTGATGTTGGAATGAGATGGGATGATTTACAAAGAGGAGGGCATCTCTATTTATAGGCTTAGAGGAGCCATGAGGAGCCAACACTTGGCAAGATGGGAGAGGAGGAGAAGAAAGCCATCGGAGTGACTCATCCTTCCCAAAAGCCGCCGGCCACATGTCCATGGAGGAGAGGATTGTGAGCTTAGCCGGCGGCCATAGGTGGCAAGGGAGTGGGTGAGTGTGTTTTGTGATCTCATCCCAAAAAGCCATCGGTCCTTTCAGCTCCGGACTGACTCTGGTTGCCCTTCGGTTGGACTTGTTTTGAGTGATTCCACGTCCGGTTCTTGAAAGTCAGAATTTGGTCGTGACCTGGAATGACTCGTAATTCATTTTCAGCTTTAAAACTCCTCCTTAGCCTGTATTCTCTCTAGATTTCAAAATACACTGTAGATAAATATCGGAACTAACAAGAAAAAGTTAAATAGACAAAGAGTCTAATTTGGTGGGTTTAACTGTGTTTATGATTCATACAATTATGGTCCATCAATGATCTTCTTCGTTTGAGATCCAACTAGCATCCGAAAAACCTTCTATAACCGAAGGAAAATAAGAATACATGATGGACCATAATTATACGAATCAAAAACACAGTAAAACCCACCAAATTAGACTGTTGGTCTATTTAACTTCTGCTTGTTAGTCTCGATTTATTTCTACATGGTATTTTGGTGCTTAGAGAGAAAACATGCTTAGGAGAGGATTTTACGCTGAAAAGATATTAAGAGTCAATCCAAGGTCAAGATCAGATGCTGAACGAAGAAATCTCAAGATCCTAACGTTGAATTACTCAAATCAAATCCAACCAAGGAATAATCAAGGACAGCCCGGGGTGAAATTGGATTGATAGTTTTGTGAAAAGACTGCACAAAACAGTCAAAACACAACCATGGACCAAGGTGACCGGCCACCTTGCTTGGAGGTGGCCAAAGGAGGAAGCTTCCCCACCACAACCGGCGGCTTTCCTCCCCTTGCAACCGGCAACCGGCGGCTTTTTCTCCTCCCCCATGTGTCACCTCCTCCTTCCTCCTCCCTTCTCCTCCCTTGGATCAAAACCACATGCCACCCATCTCCACCACCCATCTCCTCCCCTTGTGGCTATAAAAGGAGGCTTCTCCTCCTCATTTCAATCATCCACAAACCCAAAAATCAAAAACACTTCTCTCTCTAAGTTTGTTACTTTGTAAGTTTGGTTTATGAAATAATACTCCTGTTTGTTCTTGAGTATTATACTGATTGGAAATAATACTCCTGTTTGTTCTTGAGTATTATACTTTAGAGAATACTCCTGTTGGTTCTTGAGTATTCAAGAGGAAATTGGGAATACTCTTGTTGGTTCTTGAGTATTCCACCCCTTTCCCTCTTACTGTTTTCAAAAACCCCAGTGTATTTAGTTATGATGTCTATTTCCATGGATAATCATAGCTAAACTCTTTATTCGGTTGAAGGGGCGTATTTGTCTATAAAATGTTTTAGACTATTTTAGTATTTTTTTCTCTATATTCAAAACTTGTTCTATGTGCCATATATTAGGTTAGAATCTTCCAAGGTTGAGTGCCTGACAAGCAAAAGCTCTTCCGTGGGGATTTGTGAACATACTCGGGTAAGTGGATGCTTGAAATGGCAAAGCTTATCTGAGGAGTTCGACCTCTTTTAAACACCATTTGGATAAATCGGAAAAGACAATCCAAATGGATGCACACAGGCTAGCATACCTTGAAATGGGGTATTGGTGCTAGTCTAAGTAGAACAAGAGCTCTACGTTTTTTTGCAAAAGATTAGACGGTGTTGCAAGTCGAGTGCTTGAAATGGCCTTGATTCACTTTCGAACACTTTTGCAAAAGACTAGACCGTGTGGCAAATCGAGCGCTTGAAATGGCCTTGATGCACGTTTGAATACTTAGAAGGATTACTAAAATGATAAAACAGGCTATAATACAAAGCCCCTGAAACCGAATGTTTTCTTTAAATTACAAAACCCCCTGTATTTACTTTTGTAAACTGCTCGATCAACTACAACCATCAACCGCTCATCTACCGGAGGATTCGCAAATCACGCATCACCCACTGTAAGTCTTCTTCCCTTAACTCCTTTATTTTCAGTATTTATTTTCTGTAATCTACTTTTCCCCACTCAAAACCAAAAAAACCAAAAAGAGTAGCTTAGTTAATCGCGCTAAAATCTCAATCAACCTAAAACACGTTCCCCGCCAGTATAAAGAACAACGTATCCCTCTAATTCCCTTGGGTTCGACCCCTACTTACCACTTACTACCCAGTAGTGTAGTCGCGAGTAGCGGAAAATATAAATTTATTTGTACAGAGAACATTGCACCTTAACGACAGTGCAGTGCGCTCCGTCAAAATTGGTGCCGTTGCCGGGGAATTAGCCATCGGATAAGTTCTTTCAATTAATACGCGCTCGAAACAACCATGTCTCACGAAGGAAGCCACCATGACTACCAAGATGACGACGAGATGAACCTGTACGATCGAAACAATGAGGTGACACTTCCATTTATGGATGATCCGGAGTAACTCATCCGAAGCAGACGAGCTCGTGATAGGGAAGCCATCAGAAGAAACCAAGAACCACCTGAGGACCGGAATGCAGCTGGTCCAGTACGACAACTCCCTAAATATCCACCACCGCCGCAACCTAGACAAGTGCCGAGACGAGAACCCGCATTCGATGACTACTACGGAGATAACAACAACTACCGCGAACCTACATTGGGAGAGATCTCGGCACCAGATTTCAGAGTTCAGCCGTGGTGTATCTATGAAGGCCCGGAGCTAGAAAACATCGTCATCAACACTTCAGTGGCCCACAACTTGCCAAAATTCTCAGGAACTCGTGGAGAATCAGCAATGACTCATCTCCAGCGCTTACATGGGATTTGCCAAAACCTCAAACCGAATGGCGTAAACGTAGATGACTTTAAGTTAAAGGCGTTCTATTTTTCCCTCATTGACGCGGCAAACGACTGGTTCCTTTCATTGCCTTCCGGAAGCATCAGAACATGGGCTGAGATGCAGAAAAAGTTCTTAGAAAAATATTACCCAGTAGGAAGAGCAATGCAAGTAAGAAGGCAACTGCAGGACATCAGGCAAGGACCCAACGAAACCATGTACGATTACCTGGAAAAATTCAACCACCTGGAGAGAAGCTGCTGTACCCTTGGACTGCCCGAGAAACTCACCGTCGAGTATCTCATTAACGGATTAAGACCCTTAGACAAAATGCTCCTGGATGCCTCAGCTGGAGGGTCCATGATGAATCTATCATTAAGTGGCATAAGGGATCTTATCACCAACGTTGCTGAGAATGCCCGATTCAGAGAAGAGACAACTCAGCAGGAAGAATTCTCCCAGACAAAAAATGTGGCAAAAGCGGAAACGTCGATGAGCTCTATGCCTGAAGAGATGAAGCAACTAAAGGAGATGATGATTCAAATCCTACGAAGGCAGCAGTTCCGGTAAAACCTTGCGAGTTCTGTGGTTCTACAAACCACAAAACTGACGCATGCCTGACATTAATAGAAGAGGAACCGGTAGAAGTGAATGCAGTAGGAGGATACCAAGGATACAACAACAACAGTAATGACAGAGCCGGACAAAACAGACAGTATGGTCAAGCAACCAACCCGAGCTGGCGTAACAATAACTATTCTCAGAAGGACGCACAACCAGCTGTCCCTCAACTAGCTCAGTCATTCTACTAACCCCCCCACCGGCAGTATAACCAGAACACTCCATCAGTAGGCCAATATCAGCAAAGAGGACCAAATCAGTACCAAACCGGCCCGCATAATCAGCAAGAACCAACCAAGTCGCTTGATGACATGATGAAGGAGCTCGCAGGAAGCATAAGTCAATTGGGTACTTCGCTACACCAATACCAGGCGAAAACTGACGGGGCAATTTAAGAATTAACCAAACAAATGTCCCATCTCGCCACAGCAATGTCAACACTCACTAATGAGCCTGGCAGACTTCCTTCACAAACCATCCAAAACCCAAAGGCGAATCTTAGCATGATAAAGAGGTCAAACGAAAAGGCGACACTGGGAGAAGTAGCACGACCCCCAACGTACAAACTTACAAATAAGCACTTTACCCGCAGGCGTCGTTTTGATTGGAATCAAGAGGAAGATCGACCCAATGATGGTAAAACATGGGCTACGCATGCTGACAATGGACGGTACGCATTCACCGTGTGCATAACACCACCACTGATCATACACTCTGACATACCAGCATCTGGATGGGATGACACTGACAATTTAAGGTGGAACTCTCCAACTAATATTTATGCTTCTGAGAAAAATATTAAGGGATCAAGTTATACTAATCCTAAGTCAAGGAGTGGGCAGAGTGACCCGACAATTATAAAAGCCCTCACTTCAGATCATGAGTCACAACCGGAAAGAGATAAAGACCCAGGGGCCTTCACAGTCACCTGCGGTATTGGTGAAACTCAGATTCATAAGTGCCTGGTCGATCTTGGAGCTGTTGTCAACGCCATGCCCTCCTCCTTATATTACTTGTTAGGACTTGGTCCATTAAAACCACCCAGGTCAAATATCGAGCTAGGAGATAAATCGTGCATCCGTCCGATTGGAGTGCTGGAAGATGTAATACTCCATGTGGGAGAGCTCGTCATTGCTGCAGACTTCTATGTGATACAAACGGGAGAGACCAGCGAAGACGACCCTCCAACAATAATCTTGGGACGACCATTCCTCTACGCTACTAAGGCAAGGATCGATGTGGGCAAGGGCTCATTATCGCTTAAGTTCGGCGGCAATATTGCATATTTCTACATTGACAATAGCCGCACAGATGCGAAGAAACCGCCAGATATAATACCTATCTCAGATCGCGGTACGCAGATTTCCGACCTGCCAAAAGAGACCGAAAAAGTAACAAGACCAGCAGCTATGGTCAAAGTTCCCTCACCTTCTCAAAAGCAATGGAGAGAAAAAATACCAAAACCATGGGGTTCTAACACACACAAGAAATCGGGTAAAGGCAAGGCAAGAAGCAACACAGAACAGTGGCAAAATTCGACCTAAGCCACCCATGGGATCCCAACCAGTGATCCAGGAATAAGGTACTGTCGAGCCAACGACGTTAAACAAGTGCACTGGTCGCGAGGTAACCCGACACTATCTTACTTTCTATATTTTTATTTTCTGTCATTTAGTTTTTATCAATAAGTCGCTCTCACCCACTTGGTGCATAGAATGATTTGACTATTTAGGAATTGGTTTTTGGAGCACGATCGGATCAGCCAGGCAGCTTCCGTGAATTCACCGGGCCTGCGCTGAGAGTTCAAGGCCCCAGCCAAACTCCCTTGATTATCCAGCCTCATGCCATGTCATTTGACACAAAAAGGGAGTTCTGATCTTACCTTTCCTAAATATCATTTCCTTCTCGTAATTGTCTGCTTGCATGGCTTTTGAACTAAGTAGTGCTGAAAGGCACGCCTTCGTTCAAAAGTGTGGGGTGAGATCCGCATGTGTACAAAAATAACATGTTTTTTCTTTTTCTTTTTTAATATTATCTTTTTGAAAATATGAACTTAAGAATGTGAAAAAGATAGACCGAAATTCATGCATTTACCTTGTGAAAATTCAACTGTCTAAAAACTTAGAACGTAACTTCTCATTTGTCCCTTTGTGCTGAGATAAACTAGGGATGTGGAGTTGATAGAAATGCCCTAGAGAGGCTTGGCAAGCAATCGAAGGATCAAATCAAACTATATGGTTTTCGAAGTCAGTGGAGGCTGCACTTCGGGTTTCAGTGAAGATTGAAGTCATCTCCGCCATGCAGTGTTTATGCAAAAAAGAAAAAAAGGCAAGGACGGGAATCAGACCGTCCTCTCTCTAGTCAAAGTAGCTGAGAAAATAGATGAGCGACCCTCATCTTGACCCGCGCGAAACGACAAGGATGAGAGGAGCGGGGAGGTATTTCCATAAGCTTGCGGGCGATGATTGGACCTCCCAAAAAGGCTTGAGAAAATGGACTAGCAAGTCACAAAGACGCAAAAAGCTCAAAGAAGCAAATCAAGAGGCCAAAGGCCCAAAATTGTGAAGGTTTTAACCGAACAAAAAGTGAAGTACTCAAAGAGTCAAAATCAAAGGCCAAAGGCCGATTCACTACAAAAGCAGTCCCTCGCCAAAAGAAAATCAAAGTACTCAAACCAGTGAAACCCGAACCGAATCACGTGCTAGAGAAAGCTACAAGGAAACCATATAGTAAGAGACGATCCCGAGGTTGCAGTCCAGGAGCCTAAAAAGGGCTATCTCCCGAAACATCCAGAATAATTTGCATCTCAGCACGGAGGTACAAGTATCAAGTTTCTTCTATTTATTTATACAGTTCAATTTAGTAATAAGTAAGCAATGCATGAATTAGGATAAATCGAGTCCCACAGTCTAATTTTCATATTTTAACAAACTTACTTAGTGTGCCGCCCTTTAATAGCATTGTTCGGGAGAAACAACTAAAAGTGTGGGGTGATCTGATGGACCATAATTATACGAATCAAAAACACAGTAAAACCCACCAAATTAGACTGTTGGTCTATTTAACTTCTGCTTGTTAGTCCCGATTTATTTCTACAGGGTATTTTGGCGCTTAGAGAGAAAACACGCTAAGGAGAGGATTTTCCGCTGAAAAGATATTAAGAGTCAATCCAAGGTCAAGATCAGACGCTGAACGAAGAAATCTCAAGATCCTAACGTTGAATTACTCAAATCAAATCCAACCGAGGAATAATCAAGGACAGCCCGTGGTGAAATTGGATTGATAGTTTTGTGAAAAGACTGCACAAAACTGTCAAAACACAACCATGGACCAAGGTGACCGGCCACCTTGCTTGGAGGTGGCCAAAGGAGGAAGCTTCCCCACCACAACCGGCGGCTTTCCTCCCCTTGCAACTGGCAACCGGCGGCTTTTTCTCCTCCCCCATGTGTCACCTCCTCCTTCCTCCTCCCTTCTCCTCCCTTGGATCAAAACCACATGCCACCCATCTCCACCACCTATCTCCTCCCCTTGTGGCTATGAAAGGAGGCTTCTCCTCCTCATTTCAATCATCCACAAATCCAAAAATCAAAAACACTTCTCTCTCTAAGTTTGTTACTTTGTAAGTTTGGTTTATGAAATAATACTCCTGTTTGTTCTTGAGTATTATACTGATTGGAAATAATACTCCTGTTTGTTCTTGAGTATTATACTTTAGAGAATACTCCTGTTGGTTCTTGAGTATTCAGTAGGAAATTGGGAATACTCCTGTTGGTTCTTGAGTATTCCACCCCTTTCCCTCTTACTGTTTTCAAAAACCCCCGAGTATTTAGTTATGATGTCCTTTTCCATGGATAATCGTAGCTAAACTCTTTATTCGGTTGAAGGGGCGTATTTGTACTATAAAATGTTTTAGACTATTTTAGTATTTTTTCTCTATATTCAAAACTTGTTCTATGTGCCATATATTAGGTTAAAATCTTCCAAGGTTGAGTGCCTGACAAGCAAAAGCTCTTCCGTGGGGATTCGTGAACATACTTGGGTAAGTGGATGCTTGAAATGGCAAAGCTTATCTGAGGAGTTTGACCTTTTTAAACACCATTTGGATAAATCGGAAAAGACAATCCAAATGGATGCACACAGGCTAGCATACCTTGAAATGGGGTATTGGTGCTAGTCTAAGTAGAACAAGAGCTCTACGTTTTTTTGCAAAAGATTAGACGGTGTTGCAAGTCGAGTGCTTGAAATGGCCTTGATTCACTTTCGAACACTTTTGCAAAAGACTAGACCGTGTGGCAAATTGAGCGCTTGAAATGGCCTTGATGCACGTTTGAATACTTAGAAGGATTACTAAAATGATAAAACAGGCTATAATACAAAGCCCCTGAAACCGAATGTTTTCTTTAAATTACAAAACCCCCTGTATTTACTTTTGTAAACTGCTCGATCAACTACAACCATCAACCGCTCATCTACCGGAGGATTCGCAAATCACGCATCACCCATTATAAGTCTTCTTCCCTTAACTCCTTTATTTTCAGTATTTATTTTCTGTAATTTACTTTTCCACACTCAAAACCAAAAAAACCAAAAACAGTAGCTTAGTTAATCGTGCTAAAATCTCAATCAACCTAAAACACGTTCCCCTCCAGTATAAAGAACAACGTATCCCTCTAATTCCCTTGGGTTCGACCCCTACTTACCACTTACTACCCAGTAGTGTAGTCGCGAGTAGCGGAAAATATAAATTTATTTGTACAGAGAACATTGCACCTTAACGACAGTGCAGTGCGCTCCGTCAATACACAAGACCTAGGTTCATAGTTCCCTTAAGATACCGTAGTACCCTATGAGCCGATTGCCAGTGATCCACACTAGGATTACTTGTATAGCGACTTAGCATGCCCACCGTAAAGGCTATGTCGGGTCTTGTACTTGTCATCGCATACATCAAACTTCCAATGACCCTTGAATATTCAAGTTGAGACACGTGATATCCCTTATTAGGAAGTTGGTGTTTTGAAGAATCAAAAAGAGTAGTCACCGGATGAAAGTCCAAATACTTGAACTTCTTTAACACTTTCTCAATATAATGAGATTGTGTCAAAGCTAGACCTCCCTCTACTCTTTTTGTTCTTATACCAGGAATGATTTCTGCCTCCCCCATGTCCTTCATGGAAAATTTAGATGATACAAATTCCTTTGTTTGGTATATGCACTCCAGGTTCGTGCCAAAAATCAACATATCATCTACTTATAGAGAAATGATAACTCCATTTCCAGAGTTGTCAAACTTTCTATACACACATTTATTCGATTGATTTAAGATAAATCCATCAGAAAGCACCACCTCATCAAATTTTATATGTCATTGCATAGGTGCTTGTTTAAGTCCTTATAGTGACTTAACAAGCTTGCATACTGATGGACCATAATTGTATGAAACATAAATGCAGTTAAACCCACCAAATTAGACTGTTTGTCTATCTAACGTCTACGTGTTAGTCCCGATATATTTTCACAGGGCATTTTAGAGACTGAAGTGAAAACACGCTAAGGAGAGGATTTTATGCTGAAAAGATAACAAGAGTCAATCCAAGGTCAAGATCATATGCCGACTGAAGAAATATCAAGGATCCTGACGTTGAATTGACCATAACAAATTAATCAGAAGAATCAGGAGTGGAGTCAAGACAGACTGGGGAAGAAACACATTGACAGTTTTGTGAAAAGACTGCACAAAACTGTACAAAACTCACATTTGGGCAAGATGACCGGCCACCATTCAAGGAGGTGGGCAAGGGAGGAGCTCCTCCCCCTTGGGTGACCGGCAACCGGCGGCGCCACCTCCTCCACCAAAAGCCGCCGGCCTCCTCCCCTTCCTCCACATGTGGCCATCTCCTCCCTTGATTTCTCCTCCAATCAAAATGCAACACTTGCCACCCATCTCCACCACCCATCTCCTCCCCTTTGGGCTATAAAAGGAGGAGCTCCTCCTCCTCCAAAAACACACCTCAATCTCATTTCACTTCTCTCTCTAGAAGTTGTAACATTTGTAATGTTGTAATCTTGGCTTTGGAAATAAAGGATAGCTCCCTTGGCGCTTCAACGGTTGTAAGTAATTCTTAGTATTTATTCAACTGTTTTATTTCCTTAGTGATAATGTTTAGCGCGATGAATAGTATCTAAACTAGTAGTTCGGTAGAAGGGGCGCACTTGTATTATAAAATGTTTTAAGACTATTAACTTAGTGTCTAGTCTTAGTATTCAAAACTTGTTCTATGTGCCATATATCAAGTCAGAGTTTCTAAGGTTGAGTGGAAGCTGTCACAAGCAAAGCTCTTCCGTAGAAATTCGTGATCATACTCGGTAAGTGGAAGCTGTCACAAGCAAAACTTATCGAGGAGTTCGACTTATCTAAAACACCACTTGGTCAAAAACGTAACTGGGAGATCAAGTGGATGCACTTACAGCTAAGATACTTCGAAAGAAGGAATTAGTTTTGCTTAGAACAAGTGTTGCTTTAAACGATGTTGCAAGTCTTGCGCTACGAAAGGGCCTCGATTCATCTTTGAATACTTAGATAATTCACTAAATGTCAATGATAAATAGGATATAATACAAGGCCCCTGAAACCGAACATTTCTCTTTAATTATAAACTGTAATTTACTTTCCAGTATTAAAATCAACCAACCAACCAATCAATCAATCAAAATAGCTGGTAGCTTTAAAACCAACCAACCGACCTTAAACACGCTCCCACGCTGCGTAATCCCCCCGAAGAACAATTATTCCCCTGGTTCCCTTGGGTTCGAACCCTACTTACCAAGTACTACCCAGTAGTATAGTTGCGAGTAGCGGACTATTATAAATTTATTTGCACAAATCGCTTTGACGATGAGCGGTTCTGTCAAATTGGCGCCGTTGCCAGGGAATCAGCCATCGGATAAAGTTCTTTGAATCGTTACGCGCTTCAAAACAACCATGTCTCGCGAAGAAAGTCACCATGACTACCAGGATGACGAAGAAATAAACCTGTACGATCAAAATGATGAGGTACCGTTCCCATTCGTCGACGACCCGGAACAACTCATCAGAAACAGAAGAGCTCGTGATAGGGAAGCAGTCAGAAGAAACCAAGAATTACCCGAGGACCGAAATGCAGCTGGTCCAGTACAACCTCCTATCCATCCCCCAAGACCCCAACCTCAACCTCGATACATGCCAAGAAGAGAACCCGCTTTCGACGACTACTACGGGGACAACTACTACCGTGAACCAACTACGGGAGAGTTAAATGCCCCTAATTTCGAGACACAGCCGTGGTGCATCTATGAGAGCCCTGCATTAGAAAATATAACCATCAACGCATCAGTGGCACACAGCCTGCCGAAATTCTCAGGATCTCAAGGAGAATCTGCCGCAACTCACCTCCAACGCCTACATGGCATTTGCCAGAATCTAAAGCCCAATCGAGTAAATATGGACGACTTCAAGTTAAAGGCGTTCTATTTTTCCCTCGTAGACTCGGCAAGCGACTGGTTCCTTTCATTGCCTTCCGGAAGCATTAGAACATGGGCTCAGATGCAGAAGAAAT
The DNA here is from genome assembly GCA_033675215.1 of Rhodiola kirilowii. Lineage (NCBI taxonomy): Eukaryota > Viridiplantae > Streptophyta > Magnoliopsida > Saxifragales > Crassulaceae > Rhodiola > Rhodiola kirilowii. The sequence goes on along the minus strand of CM066202.1, from coordinate 22,357,786 downwards.
TCTTAGACAAATACTATCCGGCTGGAAGAGCAATACAATTAAGGAAGCAACTACAGGAAATCAAACAAGGTCCCAATGAAACCATGTACGATTACCTGGAAAAGTTCAATCACCTAGAAAGGAGCTGCTGTACCCTTGGACTGCCCGAGAAACTCGTCATCGAGTACCTCATTGATGGATTAAGACCATTAGACAAAATGCTCTTGGATGCCTCAGCGGGAGGGTCCATGATGAATCTATCATTAAGTGGCATCAGAAATCTCATCGCCAACGTTGCTGAAAATGCTCGATTTAGAGAAGAGACCACTCGCCAAGATGAATTCTCTCGATCAAAAAGGGTAGCACAAACCGAGGCATCAGTAAACTCCATAACTGAAGACATGAAACAGTTAAAGGAGATGATGACTGAGATCATACGTAGACAGCCAGTTACGGTAAAACCTTGCGAGTTCTGTGGTTCTACAGACCACAAAACGGACGCATGCCCAACATTGATAGAAGAAGAACCGGCTGACGTAAATATAGTGGGAGGATATCAAGGATACAACAACGACAGAGCTGGAAAAAATAGACAGTACGGTCAAACATCCAACCCAGGCTGGCGTAACAACAACAGCTATCTTCAGACGGAGACACAACCAGCTGTCCCTTAACTAGCGCAGTCATTCTACCAACCACCCCACCGACAATATCACCAGAACACTCCATCGGCAGGCCAATATCACCAAAAAGGGCCAAATCAGTACCAAGCCAGACCGAGCAATCAGCAGGAACCAAGCAAGTCGCTCAATGACACGATGAAGGAGCTCACGGGAAACATTAATCAATTGGGTACTTCACTACACCAGTACCAGGCAAAAACTGACGGTGCAATTTCAGAATTGACCAAACAAATGTCCCAGCTCGCCACCGCAATGTCAACACTCACTACTGAACCTGGCAGACTTCCTTCACAGACCATCCAAAATCCTAAGGCGAACATAAGCATGATAAGGAGGTCAAACATGAAGGTTACTCTAGGAGAAGTAGCACGGTCCCCAACCTACATACTTACAAACAATCATTTCAACCGTAAGAGTCGACCTGATTGGAATCAAGAAGAAGACCGACCCAATGATGGCAAAACATGGGTTACGCATGCTGACAATGGACGGTACGCATTTACTGTTTGCATAACACCGCCGCCGATCACACACTTTGACATACCAGCATCTGGTTGGGACTCCCCAAATAATATTATTGCTTCGAAGCAAAATATTAAAGGGTCCGAGTACGCAAATTCTAAGCCAGAGAGTGGGCAGAATAGTCCGACAATAGAAAGAGCCCTCACTTCAGATCATGAGCCACAACTGGAAAGAAACAAAGACCCTGGGGCCTTTACAATCACCTGTGGTATTGGTGAAACCCAGATCCGTAAATGCTTAGTCCATCTTGGGGCTGCTGTCAACGCCATGCCTTTCTCCTTGTATTACCTACTAGGACTTGGTCCGTTGAAACCACCTCGATCAAATATCGAGCTAGGAGATAAATCATGCATCCGCCCGGTTGGAGAACTGGAAGATGTAATACTCCATGTGGGAGAACTTGTCGTTGCTGCAGACTTCTATGTAATACCAACAGAAGAAACCTGCGAAGACGACCCACCAACAATAATATTGGGACGACCATTCCTCTACGCCACTAAAGCAAGAATCGATGTGGGCAAGGGGTCATTATCACTTAAGTTCGGCGGCAAAATTGCACACTTCTACATTAATAAGAGCCGTCCGGACACGAAGAAACCGCCAGACATAACACCTATCTCAGATCACGGTGCACAGTTTTCTGACCTGTCATTAGGGACCAAAAAAGTATCAAGACCAACAGCTATGGTCAAAGGTCTCCCGCCTTCTCAGAAACAATGGAAAGAGAAAACACCAAAACCATGGAGCTCTTACTCCAGCAAGAAGTCAGGAAGAAACAACACTGGAACGGTGGCAAAGTTCAACCTCAGCCACCCATGGGACCCAAACCAATGAACCACAAACGAGGTATCGTCGAGCCAACGACGTTAAACAAGTGCACTGGTCGGGAGGTAACCCGACACTATCTTACTTTTCCGCACTTTAATTTCTGTCTTTTAAATTCAGTATTTAGTTTTAAGCTTGCATGACTTTTTGAACTAAGGCACGCCTTCGTTCAAAAGTGGGGGTGAGAACCACCTATGTACATAAATAACATTCTTGCTATTTTTTCTTTTTTTTAGTAATAGTATCTTTTTGAAAATATGAACTTAAGAATGCGAAAAAGATAAATCGTAATTCATGCATTAACCTTGTGAAAATTCAACTGTTTAAAAACTTAGAATGTAACTTTCCATTTGTCCTTTGTGCTGAGATAACTAGGGATGTGGAGTTGATATAAACTGCCCTAGAGAGGCTTGGCAAGCAATCAAAGGATCAGATCAAACTATATGGTTTTCGAAGTCAGTGGAGGCTGCACTTCGGGTTTTCAGTGAATAATTGAAGTCAACTCCGCCAAAAAGCATCTATGCAAAGGCGAGAACGGGAATCAGACCGTCCTCTCTCTAGTCAAAATAGCCGAGAAAATAGATGAGCGACCCTCATCTTGACCCGCGCAAAACGACAAAGACAAGAGGAGCGGGGAGGTATTTCCATAGGCTTGCGGGCGATGATTGGACCTCCCAAAAAGGCTTGAGAAAATGGACTAGCAGTCACAAAAAGGCGAAAAGCTCAATGAAGCAAATCAAGAGGCCAAAGGCCCAAAATTGTGAAGGTTTTAACCGAGCAAAAGTGAAGCACTCAAAAAGTCAAATCAAAGGCCAAAGGCCGATTCACTACAACAAAAAAGCAGTCCCTCGCCAAAGAAGAAAATAAAAAAGGCTCGACTCACTGAAACCCGAATCGAATCATGTGCTAGAGAAAGCTACAAGAAAACCATATAGTAAGAGACGATCCCAAGATTGCAGTCCAGGAGCCTAAAAAGGGGCTATCTCCCGAGACATCCAATATAATTTGCATCTCAGCACGGAGGTACAAGTATTAAGTTTCTTCTATTTATTTACGCAGTTTAATTTGGTAATAAGTAAGCAATGCATGAATTAGGATAGATCGAGTACCACAGTCTAATTTTCATATTCCAAAGCCAAACTTAGAACTTACGCCCTTTAATACATTGTTCGGGACGAACAACTAAAAGTGTGGGGTAATTTGATGGACCATAATTGTATGAAACATAAATGCAGTTAAACCCACCAAATTAGACTGTTTGTCTATCTAACGTCTACATGTTAGTCCCGATATATTTTCACAGGGCATTTTAGAGACTGAAGTGAAAACACGCTAAGGAGAGGATTTTATGCTGAAACGATAACAAGAGTCAATCCAAGGTCAAGATCATATGCCGACTGAAGAAATATCAAGGATCCTGACGTTGAATTGACCATAACAAATTAATCAGAAGAATCAGGAGTGGAGTCAAGACAGACCGGGGAAGAAACACATTGACAGTTTTGTGAAAAGACTGCACAAAACTGTACAAAACTCACATTTGGGCAAGATGACCGGCCACCATTCAAGGAGGTGGGCAAGGGAGGAGCTCCTCCCCCTTGGGTGACCGGCAACCGGCGGCGCCACCTCCTCCACCAAAAGCCGCCGGCCTCCTCCCCTTCCTCCACATGTGGCCATCTCCTCCCTTGATTTCTCCTCCAATCAAAATGCAACACTTGCCACCCATCTCCACCACCCATCTCCTCCCCTTTGGGCTATAAAAGGAGGAGCTCCTCCTCCTCCAAAAACACACCTCAATCTCATTTCACTTCTCTCTCTAGAAGTTGTAACATTTGTAATGTTGTAATCTTGGCTTTGGAAATAAAGGATAGCTCCCTTGGCGCTTCAACGGTTGTAAGTAATTCTTATTATTTATTCAACTATTTTATTTCCTTAGTTATAATGTTTAGCGCGATGAATAGTAGCTAAACTAGTAGTTCGGTAGAAGGGGCGCACTTGTATTATAAAATGTTTTAAGACTATTAACTTAGTGTCTAGTCTTAGTATTCAAAACTTGTTCTATGTGCCATATATCAAGTCAGAGTTTCTAAGGTTGAGTGGAAGCTGTCACAAGCAAAGCTCTTCCGTAGAAATTCGTGATCATACTCGGTAAGTGGAAGCTGTCACAAGCAAAACTTATCGAGGAGTTCGACTTATCTAAAACACCACTTGGTCAAAAACGTAACTGGGAGATCAAGTGGATGCACTTACAGCTAAGATACTTCGAAAGAAGGAATTAGTTTTGCTTAGAACAAGTGTTGCTTTAAACGATGTTGCAAGTCTTGCGCTACGAAAGGGCCTCGATTCATCTTTGAATACTTAGATAATTCACTAAATGTCAATGATAAATAGGATATAATACAAGGCCCCTGAAACCGAACATTTCTCTTTAATTATAAACTGTAATTTACTTTCCAGTATTAAAATCAACCAACCAACCAATCAATCAATCAAAATAGCTGGTAGCTTTAAAACCAACCAACCAACCTTAAACACGCTCCCACGCTGCGTACTCCCCCCGAAGAACAATTATTCCCCCGGTTCCCTTGGGTTCGACCCCTACTTACCAAGTACTACCCAGTAGTATAGTTGCGAGTAGTGGACTATTATAAATTTATTTGCACAAATCGCTTTGACGTCGAGCGGTTTTGTCACATACCTTATGCTCTTGTCCCGTCCGATACAACGAAACCTGCCAGTTGCTTCATGTATATCTCTTCCTCTAAATCACCATTTAGGAAAGCGGTCTTTACCGCCATTTGATGTACTAGCAACTTGTGAATAGATGTTAAGGCAATCAGCAATCTAATTGTTGAAATTCTTGTAACCGGTGCAAGTGTCAAAGTAATCCATACCATATTTTTGTCTAAAGCCTTATATGACCAATCTTGCTTTAAATTTGTCAATGGTACCATCTACTTTCATCTTCTTTCTGAAGATCCACTTATTTCCCAATGGTTTATGTCCCGGTGGTAAATCTACCAAAATCCAAGTGTTATTTCCCATTATAGAGTCCATTTCATCATTTATGGCCTCTTTCCAAAATGATACATCTTGGGATTTCATGGCTCCATCAAATGACTTAGAATCGTTTTCAATGATGTGACAGTACATATATTGTGAGCCAATCTCATCCCGAGTTCCTTCTATTAGATACATCTGAAAATCATTACCAAATGATTTTTCTTTCCTAGCCCTTTTACTCCTAGTTTCAGAAATTTGGGTGTCATTTGATTCGTGACTTGTACTATGCACAAGAGTCAAATCTTTAGGCATGCTAATGGATGAAAATCTATTTTCATCGAATATGGCATCTCTTGATTCAATGACAGTATGAATCGATACATGCTTATTGGGTTCTATTACATAGAATCTATAAACCAATGAGTGTTCTGCATATCCTATGAATGTGCATTCAACTCCACTTTCTCCTAAAGTTTTAATTTTAGGGAAATGTAGTCTCACTACCGCCCTACAACCCCAAACTCTAACATGGTCCAAATTTGGCTTCTTATTATACCAAATTTCATAAGATGTAAGGTTGTCTCTACTGTTAGGAACCCTATTCAACAAATAGCAAGCCGTTAACATGGCTTCTCCCAGAAATCCATCATTTAGTCCCGAGTAAGAAAGCATGGTATTAACCATCTCTTTCAATGCTCTATTTTTCTTCTCCGATACACCATTTTGTTGTGGTGTGTAGGGAGCCGTGGTTTCATCACTACTACAGACAGGACATTATGCAACGGTTCTGAGGACCATTATACAACGGTTCTGGGGACCATTATGCAACGGTTCCTCATCCGTTGCATAAGCTACCGTTGTATAATGTCATGAGATTATGCATAGGTTTTGAGCAGAGAACCGTTGCCTAAAATACTGAAAAATTCTGCAATATTTTGGTTGTTTTATAGCTCAAATCCACCTAAAAATTTAAACACAAAATGCAAACAAATGTAATTCCCTGTTACTCATTTTCCAAACATAAAAATACTTTCATTTCACTCAAAATACAACCATTCATTACACCATTCATACAACTTCACATAACAATCAAATGTAAACACTACAATAATTTATCTTGCCAAAAGATCAAGAGAGTCCCTCTACAATCAAATGCAACGAATTATTGCTTCCTCTACTTCATCCTTGTTTCTCCCTGCCACCCGCGCTTTCAAGGACTCAAGAGAGTCCCTAAGATTCTTCAGAAGAACATGTTTTCCCAGAAAACTAAGTAATATGAATAATAGTCATGGTAACCAAATCCGTACACACAAAACATGAATAATAAATACAAGAAGCTAAATGCCTAAATCAAGTAAATGTATTTTTAAACCAAAAAAGGCAAACCTCAGAAGATAGCTTAGCCGCTGCTGGCTGCTGCCACTCCCTTCTCAAACTTATTAGTCAGATCACAAACTGAAAGCCTCTTTTGTTGTTCCAACAGCAAGGAAGTCTCTCTCTCCACAGCTTCCTTCATCGTCAGTAAGATAGAGTAAGACAATATTTCAGTATAAATAACAAACATCTGATCAGAAATTTTTAGGGCTTTCATTTCTATTTCAGCTAGTAATAAAATTATCACAAATCTATACAAGAAAGTTAAACGCTCAAATACAGCGATAAGAAACTAGATAATGCACTATGCTCTATAGAAGGCTGATTTTCACATTCACCTGGCTGGAATTAAAGATTATATAAACACTACACCATTTTGGCACATATGCAACATGCGAAAATGGGTCACTTTAACTCAAAATACGTTGTAATGGTCACGCGCAACAATTCCACTATTGCATTAGACCACGTTGCATATGCCTTGTTGCAAAATCGTATTTCAACAAACGAAAAAGTTGTTGTTGCGTAAGAAGTACTAATGCAACACGACATGTGCAACACAAAGTCGTGTTGCATTAGTGTCAATCTTAAGCAACGCATTTTAAAGTCTCGTTGATATATGATTTTGCAACAAGGCATATGCAATGTGGTCTAATGCAACAAGCATTTAGTTGCGCTGTGAAAAATGCAACAACCGTCTTACGCAATGGATGTTTAGAAAACCAAGTATTACTAAAACATATGCAATGAGGTATTTTGTAGCTTATGCAATGAGGTATTTTGTAGCTTATGCAACGTAAACACATGCAACATTATGGACAAACAAATGCAACAACCCCTATAAACAAATATGCAACAAATATTAAAATTTTATGAACAAGATGAAATCTTGTTTCTTTTGGATTAATGTTTCAATCCAAAGCTGATAAAAAAGTAAGCAACCTGAGTTGCTAATTTATTACATAGATTGGATCCAAACATCAAAATAACTAGTTCATAGTTTGGATCCATGCACCAAAATAACAAGTTTTGAGCATAAGTTAGAGTTTATCCTAAATTCAGGAAGTTGGGATTGACGTAACTGGCTCCCTCGCTGGGAGCATTGGCTGGAGTGCCCGCATTAGTAGTTCTTTGATCTTCGAGAGCTCGGATCCTCTCCTCGAGGTTTCTCATCATAGCTAGTGATTGTGCCTCTTTCTGGGCAGCCTCTTCTTGTTCTCTCAGCCTCTCTTGTTTAGTCTTCTCGAGCTCCTCACGTATATCCATATAAGCTTCAATTTTTTAGGCCCTGCAGCAGGCTTCCCCTTGTGATGCCCCATCACGTCATCAATGATTTCAATCTGGGCCTCGACGGGAAGAAGCTTTGGGGAAGAAGCTTCGGTCACTGTATGCTAGATCTACATCTTCAAAAGGTGTTTTTTGTTGCTGTGTACGGCTCCTAGCTAGAGCTAGTGTGTACTTGATTTTTGAATTAAAAGCTTCCATAATTTACGCAACAGGTTATTTCTCTGTGCGTTGCGTAAGTATACAAGTTGTCCAACATTTCGTACGAGGTAATAAATGCATTTACATTATATGTCTTACGTAACTAATACAATCATGTTGCGTTAAAATTGTAACATTAGATTTTCTTATGCAACAAGGGACAATCGTTATTATAGATTGTGTTGCATAAATGAACTTATTACTGTTGTTCATGTACTCGTTGCTTTTTACTTAGTTACATAAGTAACAATACACAACGTATGTCACTGGTTACTTTAGATCATGTTGTATGATTACACTTATGCGAGGACTACATACATGTTGCTATTGCTTCTGTTGCATAACAGATTTTTTGTAACAAAGCTCGGTCTGCTGCTAACGTATGTGTTGCATTTAGTACATTACGCAACACAAAATGATACGCTAGATTTGTCTGTGTTGCATTTTGATTCTTATGCAACACGTTACATAAGTAACAAATGTGTCATCGTTGCGATATGAGTTATGCTACGTAGTATATGCGACAGCGTGTCATTTGTCGTTGCATTTATGTCAAAATGGTGTAGTGAAACAGGACTGCGACCGGTCAATTGAGCTCAAATAGAACTTAACAGCGGACAGGACAAGCAGTTACAAAGTGGTATCATAGGTCTTTGCCATCACATGCCATTACTTCACATCCAAATTATATTAACAGTTTATACAAAATTAGCTTGCTGAAAATAATTCAACAAACCGCAATCATTAATCAATCACCATCTACATAACATCTTTACTTGTCCTTTAATGTATAACAACTGAGAAATACAACAAGCTAATTGATGGACCATAATTGTACGAATCGGAAACACAGTTAAACCCACCAAATTAGACTGTTTGTCTAGTTAACTTTTGTCTGTTAGTCCCGATATATTTCCACAGGGCATTTTAGAGACTGAAGTGAAAACACGCTAAGGAGAGGATTTTATGCTGAAAAGATAACAAGAGTCAATCCAAGGTCAAGATCATATGCCGACTGAAGAAATATCAAGGATCCTGACGTGAAATTGACCATAACAAATTAATCAGAAGAATCAGGAGAGGAATCAAGACAGCCCGAGAAAGGAACACACTGACAGTTTTGTGAAAAGACTGCACAAAACTGTACAAAACTCACATATGGCAAGATGACTTGGTGACTTGATGAAGAGGTGGCCAAGGGAGGAGCTCCTCCACCCAAGGCAACCGGCCACCGGCGGCTCCTCCACCCAAGGCAACCGGCGGCTTTTCCTCCTCCACATGTGGTGGCTCCTCCTCCCTTGATTTGCTCATCCAATCTCCATGCAACAAGTGCCCTCATCTTAGCCCTCCATTTCTCCTCCCCATGGCTATAAATACACCCCTCCTCCTCCTCACAAATGCATCCCAAAAATTGTAAATCACTTCTCTCTCTAAGTTTGTTACTTGTAAGTTTGGTTCGATTTTGAAATAATACTCCTGTTTGTTCTTGAGTATTATACTGGAAATTATAATACTCTTGTCGGTTCTCGAGTATTATAATACTGTAGAGAATACTCCTGTTGGTTCTTGAGTATTCAGTAGGAATTAGGAATACTCCTGTTGGTTCTTGAGTATTCCACCCCTTTCCCTCTTACTGTTTCCAAAAACCCCCGAGTATTTAGCTATGGTATCCATCTCTATGGATATTCGTAGCTAAACTCTTTATTCGGTGGAAGGTATTTTCTTGTATTATATAATGTTGTAATATCTTTTAGTTTCATTTCTTTGTATTCAAAACTTGTTCTATGTGCCATTTATAGTCAGAATTTCCAAGGTTGAGTGGATGCTACGAAAGGGCAAAACTCTTCCGTGGGGTTCGTGAACATACTCGGGTAAGTGGATGCTACGAAAGGGCAAAGCTTATCTGAGAAGTTCGACTCATCTAAAACACCACTTGGTCAATCGTAACTGTGAGATCAGGTGGATGCACAAAAGGCTAAGATACTTCGAAAGGAGGAATTAGTCTGAAATAGAACAAGGGTTGCTTTAAACGATGTTGCAAGTCTTGCGCTACGAAAGGGCCTCGATTCATCTTTGAATACTTAGAAAAGTTACTAACAGTTTATTATATACATGTTATAATACAAGAGTACCTGAAACCGAATGCTTCTCTTAACTGTTAAACCGCAATCACCAACTGCTGATCTACCGGAGGAATTACAATCACGCATCACCCACTGTAAGTCTTCTTTGTATTTACAGCATTTAATTTCTGTATTTACTTTTCCGCTATCAAAACCAAAAACCCCCAAAAAATCACGTAGTTAATCAGAGCGCTAAAACCTCAATCAACCATAAAACACGCTCCCCCCAGTTCAATCACCCTAAAAGAATAGCCTATTCCCCTAATTCCCTTGGGTTCGACCCCTACTTACCACTTACTACCCAGTAGTGTAGTCACAAGTAGCGGATATTATAAATTTATTTTGTACAGAGAACACTGCACCTTAACGACAGTGCAGTGGGCTCCGTCAAAATTGGCGCCGTTGCCGGGGAATTAGCCATCGGATAGTTGTTCTTCACCTCACATGACCTCATGACGCAACCACCTTCATATGCATGGACAACACGGCACCTTCCACTGTTCAAAGGAACGGATGTAGAAGATCCAGTACTACACTGTCGGAGCTTTCATTACGTTTGCTGCCACATTAAACCTGAGAATGAAACGTTAGAGGAATTTAAGCTTAAATGCTTTAAATTCTCTCTAACGGATTTCGCAACAATCTGGTATTACGCATCACCAGCTAGCAGTGCAGTACGTTTCGTGGACATCTGCGCACCATTCCTAAAAGAATTCTCCCCACCATCCTTACGCCAAGAAACCCGCGAGAAGATCCTGAACCTTCAACAATCCCGGGATGAGACTTTGAACGAATACTACATGAACTACGATGCCATCGTCTCAAGCTGCTCGCACCATGGATTTACGAAGAAAATTCTTCTACAAAAATTTCTTCGTGGGATGAGGTCCGAAGAACTGGGAAGAGTTAACGAAGCAATGAAAAGGTCTGCCATAAACTTCACCATTGCAGACATGTGGTACCTTATAATCGGCCTTGCCGCTGCCACAAGACGAGCACCCCAAATTGACAAGGAAATGCAGACAGAAGAAGCTGACCTAGAGGTTGATGAAGGAGAAACCATCGAACCGTCAGAAGAGACTCCTGAACCGTCTGAAGAATCAGACATGGAAAGCACCGGAAGCAACAAAGTAGGAGTCCAGAACACCACTGACGAATTTCCCAGGCCATTCCCGACTATCATCACCCAGGCAGCTGAAACTACCTACGATCAGTTTGTCACGAACCATCAGAACGAGGCAGAACCTAGCCTCATGAGGCCTTCCCGACTTTTCCCCTTGATCAATGAGCAAGTCGCAGCAAACTATGCAAATACGATCCAAGAAGAGACTGAAAGGAGGATGGGAAAAGGGCCCGAGCAGAATCACTCTTACATGGAGCACGCTTACGCCATGACTAGACAAGACAGCCCTAAACAGGAGAACACCCAGTTCAAAAAGCTGATAGTGAAAGGTCCCTCGCCTTCTCAGAGACGTTGGAAGGAGATACCATCAGAACTGGACCCAAACCCGTCATCTGCTAAAAAATCAGGAAGACTCACCGCAAGAATCAAGGTCGGTGGAATCAAAAAGTTTGACCTCAGCCACCCATGGGACCCAAACCAGTAATCCACAACGAGGTATCGTCGAGCCAACGACGTAAAACAAGTGCACTGGTCGGGAGGTAACCCGACACTATCTTACTTTCTGCACTTACTTTCAGTACTTAGTTTTAAGCTTGCATGACTTTTGAACTAAGGCACGCCTTCGTTCAAAAGTGGGGGGTGAAAACCGCCTGTGTACATAAATAACATGCTTGCTGTTTTTTCTTTTTTAGTAATAGTATCTTTTTGAACATATGAATTTAAGAATGTGAAAAAGATAAATCAGAATTCATGCATTTACCTTGTGAAAATTCAAACTGTTTAAAAACTTAGAATGTAACTTTCCATTTGTCCTTTGTGTTGAGATAACTAGGGATGTGGAGTTGACATAAACTGCCCTAGAAGGACTTGGGAAGCAATCAAAGGATCAGATCAAACTATATGGTTTTCGAAGTCAGTGGAGGCTGCACTTCGGGGTTCAGTGAATAATTGAGTCAAACTCCGCCAAGAAGCATCTATGCAAAGGCGAGGACGGGAATCAGACCGTCCTCTCTCTAGTCAAAATAGCCGAGAAAATAGATAAGCGACCCTCATCTTGACCCGCGCAAAACGACGAAGACGAGAGGAGAGGGGAGGTATTTCCATAGGCTTGCGGGCGATGATTGGACCTCCCAAGAAGGCTGATAAAATGGACTAGCAAGTCACAAAGAAGCGAAAAACTCAAAGAAGAAAATCAAAAGAGGCCAAAGGCCCAAAATTGTGAAGGTTTTAACCGAGCAAAAGTGAAGCACTCAACAAAGTCAAATCAAAGGCCAAAGGCCGATTCACTACAACAAAAAAGCAGTCCCTCGCCAAAGAAAAGAAAAAAAATCAAGAAGGTTCAACTCACTGAAACCCGAACCGAATCACGTGCATGAAAAAGCTACCAGAAGACCATATAGTACGAAACGATCCCGAGGCTGCAACCCAGGAACCTGAAAAAGGCTATCTCCCGAGACATCCAATATAATTTGCATCTCAGCACGGAGGTACAAGTATTAAGTTTCTTCTATTTATTTACACAGTTTAATTTGGTAATAAGTAAGCAATGCATGAATTAGGATAGATCGAGTACCACAGTCTAATTTTCATATGCCAAAACCGAACCTAGAACTTACGCCCTTTAATAGCATTGTTCGGGACGAACAACTAAAAGTGGGGGGTATTCTGATGGACCATAATTGTACGAATCAGAAACACAGTTAAACCCACCAAATTAGACTGTTTGTCTAGTTAACTTTTGTCTGTTAGTCCCGATATATTTCCACAGGGCATTTTAGAGACTAAAGTGAAAACACGCTAAGGAGAGGATTTTATGCTGAAAAGATAACAAGAGTCAATCCAAGGTCAAGATCATATGCCGACTGAAGAAATATCAAGGATCCTGACGTGAAATTGACCATAACAAATTAATCAGAAGAATCAGGAGAGGAATCAAGACAGCCCGGGAAAGGAACACACTGACAGTTTTGTGAAAAGACTGCACAAAACTGTACAAAACTCACATATGGCAAGATGACTTGGTGACTTGATGAAGAGGTGGCCAAGGGAGGAGCTCCTCCACCCAAGGCAACCGGCCACCGGCGGCTCCTCCACCTAAGGCAACCGGCGGCTTTTCCTCCTCCACATGTGGTGGCTCCTCCTCCCTTGATTTGCTCATCCAATCTCCATGCAACAAGTGCCCTCATCTTAGCCCTCCATTTCTCCTCCCCATGGCTATAAATACACCCCTCCTCCTCCTCACAAATGCATCCCAAAAATTGTAAATCACTTCTCTCTCTAAGTTTGTTACTTGTAAGTTTGGTTCGATTTTGAAATAATACTCCTGTTTGTTCTTGAGTATTATACTGGAAATTATAATACTCTTGTCGGTTCTCGAGTATTATAATACTGTAGAGAATACTCCTGTTGGTTCTTGAGTATTCAGTAGGAATTAGGAATACTCCTGTTGGTTCTTGAGTATTCCACCCCTTTCCCTCTTACTGTTTCCAAAAACCCCCGAGTATTTAGCTATGGTATCCATCTCTATGGATATTCGTAGCTAAACTCTTTATTCGGTGGAAGGTATTTTCTTGTATTATATAATGTTGTAATATCTTTTAGTTTCATTTCTTTGTATTCAAAACTTGTTCTATGTGCCATTTATAGTCAGAATTTCCAAGGTTGAGTGGATGCTACGAAAGGGCAAAACTCTTCCGTGGGGTTCGTGAACATACTCGGGTAAGTGGATGCTACGAAAGGGCAAAGCTTATCTGAGAAGTTCGACTCATCTAAAACACCACTTGGTCAATCGTAACTGTGAGATCAGGTGGATGCACAAAAGGCTAAGATACTTCGAAAGGAGGAATTAGTCTGAAATAGAACAAGGGTTGCTTTAAACGATGTTGCAAGTCTTGCGCTACGAAAGGGCCTCGATTCATCTTTGAATACTTAGAAAAGTTACTAACAGTTTATTATATACATGTTATAATACAAGAGTACCTGAAACCGAATGCTTCTCTTAACTGTTAAACCGCAATCACCAACTGCTGATCTACCGGAGGAATTACAATCACGCATCACCCACTGTAAGTCTTCTTTGTATTTACAGCATTTAATTTCTGTATTTACTTTTCCGCTATCAAAACCAAAAACCCCCAAAAAATCACGTAGTTAATCAGAGCGCTAAAACCTCAATCAACCATAAAACACGCTCCCCCCAGTTCAATCACCCTAAAAGAATAGCCTATTCCCCTAATTCCCTTGGGTTCGACCCCTACTTACTTACTACCCAGTAGTGTAGTCACAAGTAGCGGATATTATAAATTTATTTTGTACAGAGAACACTGCACCTTAACGACAGTGCAGTGGGCTCCGTCACTAATCCTAAAACTAGCAAATCTTACTTGTTAAACAGTTCAACTCTGTACTCCATCTCCTTCTCCGCCATACAAAATATCTGCAAGTGGTCATCAAACTTCGATCAAACTCTGATTACATTTAATCAGTCAACTTTTTCACAAAATTTTTTCGGAAAACAATATCCACACACTTAAAAGGACCTGTTCTTTGTCCATACTACCAGGCGCTGCCATCTCACCTGAAACACATACGACATTCAGCCAGCTCATGTTTTAACATGAAACTAAACATATTATCAATCGGCCATGAAAAATCAAGTCCAATATCTTTTAGCTGGAGTTTTAATGCATCATCACTTTCTGCAAACCATTCATCCTATCAGAATCGGATAATCAAACACCAAACACATCGTTCACAAAATTTCCCAAAATTCAATCAAATAGAACACACATTCACCAAAATCATGGAATAGGTAATCTGAGACGCTGACTTTTTCTAAGTATTGAACTCATCAATCAACAAGCAATTGAAACAAACCGATTTAGGTATTGGTAGAATGATTTGCGAAGTGGGTGACGAAGGACAAGTGGCGAAGAGCCGACGGTGAGCGGAGTGGGTGACGGAGTTCGACTGGCGAAGAGTAACGATGAGCGGATGAGGACGACGAAGGGCGACTGGTGAAGAGCGGATGAGGGCGACGGTGAGCAGATGAGTTCGACCCAAACCGATGAGAGCAAAGAGCGGACGACTGGCGAAGAAAGACTGTGTTTTAATTTTAGGGTTTAGTATATGCATCGGTTCATCTCAAACCGTTCCAAAAAATAAACATTATGCAACGGTTTTAGATGAAACGATGCATAATGGTTATCATTAAGCAACGGTTTTTTAAACCGTTGCATAAAGTCACAATATGCAATGGTTCAAATAAAACCGATGCGTAATGTGTACATTATGCAACGGTTTCATTATAAACCACTGCATATAGCTGAACCGTTGCATATTGTAATTTTTGAACCGTTGCATAATGTCCTGTCTGTAGTAGTGCATGAATGATACCAACACTTTGGAAATAGCTTGGATTAAAGTATTCCCCACCCCTATCGGTGCACAACCTTTTAATCAAGGTTCCTTTTTGAAGTTCAACTTCGCTCTTATAAATTTTAAATTTATCAACAGCCTCATCTTTGGAATGCTACAAATAAACATAGCAAAATCTTGAACAATCATCTATCTATGTTACTACATATTTCTTGTTTCCTAGAGATGGTGATGCATGAAAATCACATAAATCACTTTGTATCAAATCAAGTATGTTACTTTCTCTTTCAACCTCATTAAATGGTTGCCTAGTAATTTTAGTAAGCATGCAAGATCTACATTAATCAATACTCATGTTGAATGAAGGGATTAAGTCATGCTTGGACATATTATGCAATCTTTTGTAGTGAACATGTCCTAAACGTGCATGCCATAACGTAGAAATATCAACATGTGAATTCATAGATTGAGTAGAAATTTCATGCTCATAATTCATGTAAAGAGAAGAAACAACTTTATTAATACTTAGCTTGAACATTCCATTACACAAGTATCCTTTACCGACAAATACACCACCCTTTGATAATACATAGTTATCGGCTTCATACACTTGCTGATAACCTAGTTTATTCAAAATAGTACCCGAGACAATATTTTTTCTAATATATGGTACAAACAAAACATTATTAAGAACAATAGTTTTTCCCGAAGAGAAGTCTAACTCTACTCGGCCTAGTCCTAGAATAGGGGCGGTCGACTCGTCTCCCATGTGAAGAACTCTTCCTTCACTTGTAGCGGCAAATGACTTAAACATTCCTTTGTCTCTACAAACATGTGTCGTAGCACCGGAGTCAACTCACCATGAAATCTCATCATCATGCATAGCAAATGTTTTAGAAAAATTAGAGACATAATCTACATTAGAATATGCATCTAACTTAGTTTTTAAACTTGAAACTAAAGTTTTCTGACCTTGAGATTTCTGCTCTTGGTTTTTAGCACCAAAAGCATTTCCTTGAGCCTTCTTGCTCTTCCCCTTTCCTAAGCAACAATCACGCTTGAAATGCCCCACCTTTTCGCAAGTCCAACACATGTTTCCTTTCGAAGGATGCTTCTTGTTCGGACCGTTGCTAGCATGACTATTAGGCTGTTTTTTGCCCTTGTTCTTGTTCACCTTTTGAGAACTAGCCTCCATCACATTTACCTTAGGTAAATTCGCATCTACTTCCATCGTGTCGCTTTCCCGTGCACGAAGTTCCTCTTCCACTCGCATTTCTTTTGCAAGTTCCACAAGAGACATGTCCTCTTTTTTGTACTTCAAGGAACGTCGGAAGTCCTTCCATGCCGGTGGTAACTTGTCAATTATACTTGACACCGAGATGGACTCATCCATCTTCAAATTTTGTTGAGCAAATTGCCCCAAGATACGTTGTATCTCATGGAACTGTTCCATCACTGGCCGAGAATCCACCATCTTGTAGTTGTTGAAATTACTCACAACAAACTTGACGCTCGAGGCGTCCTCAGCCATGTATTTGGATTCAAGCAAATCCCATAATTCTTTTACAGACTCAACATTGTGATAAACATCAAATGAGGGGTCAGACATACCGTTGAGGATGTGTCCTCTAGCAATGTAGTCATCGTTTTACCACTTGCTTTGTTACCGGAAAGCAGCCATCGGTCCATCATCTCCAACTTCACGGCATGGTGTAGACAGTACATACACCACTTTCAAATTCGTTAGTAGTAAGTGCATCTTCTTTCTCCAACGCCGGAAATCAGTTCCTTCAAATATGTCTATCTTCTGGAACTGACGCATCATATCTCTCACGCTCGCCATCGATTAGCAAAATATCGATTTCGTTTGTAGTTGCTTGGTCATCTTCTTCTACTCTTCACAGCAACAAGTTTAGACAGGGTCTTCAATGGCAGCTTGCAGTAACTTTGGAATGCGGCTAACTTCTGTTGTAATAAAATAGTCGCTTGGATATCAGATTCGATCGCGTGGTTTCGGTTTCTGAAATTGATATTTCCACCCAATTAAGAATTGCCTCGGGTTACAGGAAACTCGAAGTGGGATAATCCAATTGAAAACACTATATTTCCAGGCAGTGAAAATACAGCAGGCTTTAGGGTCTGAGATGATTTGAGAATCAAAGAAGGTTGCTTGAGTTTTTCTAATTATTTCAGATGTACCTAGCATCAGACATTCATCTGATATTTATAGAAAATCAAACGAGACGAAGAACAGATGCGACTTGAGCTAAAAGTCGCGTCCATGTTTTTCCACCGCGCGCCCAGTTCAGACGTCAACTCGTCGTACCCAGTATAGACATTAACTTAAATGTCTTCACTGGACGAGCCCAGACTTAATGTCAATACTGGGCGCGATCCTCACTGATGCCGACACCGAATATCACTCGATTTCATCCCGTTTCGATTTGTTTCATTAGAAACTAATTGTCCTAATGGTTTTAAGCATGTCACCAAGTTCAAAACCATAAAATCACCACCAGTTCCACGATCAGTCTGTAAAGCACTAGTACAAACTGATTTCGAGCACCGTGACCTTATCGGAATAATAAGTTCGCCGGCCGTTTACCTACACCTCCCGATCTGAGTATATGCGCGAATACTATCTCCGTGAGTGCTGAGTAAAACGAATGCCTCAGCCCTCACTATATAGGGGCGGTGAAATCCTAAAATTTAAGATTTCCAATCTTCAACCGCCTACCTCTTTAGGAAATATTTCCTTAGAAATTTTAGGAAACATTCCTAAAAACATGCGCCTCTATATCTTGATAATCTTCAATTATATCTTTAATCTTCAATCTTCAATTTAGATTTTCGATTATCTTCTTTCCAAATAATCTTCATGCGCATAAATTTCGTAAGAGCTGTCAACCGACTTTTAGGTATGCATCATATATATGCGTCCACCGACTTCAATATCTGCATCATATCTTTAATGTATAGCAGCGCCAACTTGCCTAATATGAATTAGGAAACATCTGTTGCATTATACTTGTTCCACGTCGACAGCTTAAATAACTTCACAATATTTTGCCAAAACCTATGGCACTAAAAACTAACACACAGCTTGGACCGATTTGCTTAAAAGAACTTTAAACGATAATATAAACGCAGCTTCTACGGTTACAGACAGGTATACTTGGACCGATTTGCTTGAAAAAACTTTTAACGTTTATTTTCTTGCTCTTTTCATTCATTTAGTCTTTTATTATGGATGGATATTTTAACAGACCGTCAAAACAACCAAGAAATAGGTATTGTGTCTTAGTGTGTAGTGTGTGTTCTACAAATATATATGTAATGAATGGTCAAGTGCGATCACCAATGCATAGAAGAGGAGGATCAGTTGATGAAACATATTGAAGCATTCAAGCTGGCCAGACACTCTGTTGGAAGGCTGAGAAATGTGTTCATCAAGAAATCATCAATCACATCCACCGTGGCAACCCCGACAAGGTTGCATGTCCCTTCTTTGTTCATTCTTTCTCCCCTACCACCTCGTATCTTGCCTGCTGATTCATCCGTGGTCAGTATGGTGGCTACAAACAATGGTTGCGCTCTGTAGATATTGCCAGCCGTGAAAAGAAACTTAGCTTTGAACTCAAGTTCAACCTGTTAAAAGTTGGATTGACAATTCATATTTAATAAAATGACGTAAGTTTTGTGTGTTTCAATTTAGTATGCTTACTTATATAAATGGTTCAGTTTTTATTTTAAGGATTATAGTGTTGAAACGACTTAATTTGATATTATTTTATCTAAACTACGTCTTTTTCAAATGAATATTATCCACTTAGTTGCAAATCCGAAGTGTTACCTTTCCGGATTGACGGTTGATAATCCCTTGGAGCAAATCAGGAACAATATCAATTTTGAGGAAAGGAGGAAGAGGCAAACCCAAGAACTTGGTTGTAGCACTTGTCAACGGTGGGATGTATAGAGTATCGAGATCGAAAGTGACAGCCATATTTTCACTATCAGTATGTGTAGCAATCCCTTTACCTCGCCCTCCTTGGGCATTGTAGTTAAAGTCAGGGTACCTAGAGATGCCAAGTTTGCAGGCCCCAAGAGTTTTGAACTCAACAGTGAGCGGCTCAATTGGAGGGTTGCCAGAGGAGAAGTTTATTTGTGTGATGAAGTTTGTTCTGAGCCAGGAGGACTTTGGTGAGGGAAAAGGAAGTGGATTGTGGGCTGTTTTTAGTTTGGAAGCCATTTCGGTCGTAGAGCTCTGCCTTTGCTCTGAAGTGGAATTTGTGGACCGGAGAAATGTATCCCACAATACTATGATGAATAGCCGAGCACTGAAATGGGAGGCTGCTGAGCCTTATCTGAACAACCAAAAGAATCATCAATATATATATATATATGTAAGCACGTATTTAAATGTCTCAATGTCTCTTTCGGTTGCGGGACCTTACCCAACAAGCACGGTCCAAAGATTGTAAAGGGTCCTTGGGCAAAAGTTCATTTAGGATAATTCTGAAACTTTTGCCTAAGATTGTCCTTGTGTAGGGGTTGACCGTGCCCTTATTAGGGCAAAGCCGGACAGAGTTTTAACAGTTTTTAGATGCTCAGTAAATAGTGTCAGACCAAGACAAATCAAATGATGACGATGACCCTTGTCCTTATGCAAGAAATTTATTTCAATAACATCCCATTTTTGAATCGTTTTTCAAATTTTCTCTCTTTTCTTATTCCATGAGATTCCAAATATAGGGGTGTAAACGACACGAGTCGATCAAGTATTGGAATGCTCAAGCTTGAATGGTGTAGTTATTATCGAATTGGAGTTCAAGGCAAGGCAAGTATTCTCGATCTGAAAAACGAATGTTCAAGCTTGGCTTGATAAGTTTTCACAAGTTGAGGCCAATATTCTCGAGCTTGAAAAATGAATGTTCAAGCTTGGCTTGATTAATTTACAAAAGTTCGAGCAGCTCGAACTTTAATCGAGTACTTTAGCTAATTTTACTTTTTAATAAAATATTTATTTATAACCAGCTTTGAAGGAGCTATAAAAAAGTTCAAATACACTTAAACGAGCTCGAAAAAACTTAATAACATGCATTCTTTACTAAAATTTAAATTTCACTTTGAAGTTATAATTTTATATAAAAGAAAGCCCTAACCGAGCTCATGATAAATAAGTACTATACGAGCTATAACCGAGTATTTATCGAGTTTGTTAACGAATCGATTACAAAGCTACTCGCGAACATAAATGAAGCGAACACTCTTTTGCTCATAATTGGCTCGTTTATTTATCAAACTTAAAAATCAAGCTTTGAACTTTGCTTATTTATTTCAAATGAGCTTTTGACCGATATATTTTCGAGTGGCTCGAAAATATACTAACTCGCTTACTCCCAGGGGTGGATGCACTAAGGATGGAGGGGGGCAGCTGCCCCGGGTCGATTTTCCGATTTTTCTTTAATATGAGGCTAATGCAGTGTATTTTTGAATGATTTTTACATCTTGCCCCTGGTCATTTTGATTATATCTAGTATGAAAATAAATTGCTGAATACGCCCCGATCCGAAAATATTCATCTCGCCCCTGGTCCGAAAAATTCTTGAATCCGCCCCTGCTTACACCCCTACTCAGATGGTGAAAACATAAACAATGAGTTAATGATTCATCAATCTGGACAACATATTTCGAGGCATTTTTTGAAGATAGACCGAATCGTGGACCGTGTTAGCGAATGTAGCAGTGTGAGTGCAAAAGAGAAAACACAAAGAAGGTTTCAATCAGAGAAGATAGTCAGATTAGGGTTTCCATTGTGACACGTTTATCATAGACATCTAATGATCAAATTCCAAGTTTCTAAGTGTGGTTGTTCCGACAAAGGTAACAACCCATAGTATCCCGACAAAGGTAATACACCACAATCTAACCCGACGAAGGTGTTAGACTTCCAGTTCTTTCCTAAACACAATAATCTGATAAATGTATTATTAAGTGTAGGTGTTACGATCTACCTTAATGACAAAATTTCCAGTAGATATTAACGATAAGAATTGGTTGTCAAACTAAGCTTTACGACAAAGTTTCCATTTAATACAACAATTCAATTCATAGGATGAAGAACAAGAACTAGTAAAACATGAAATTGCATTAAGAAAAGAGTCTCAAAACATAGTCACAATGAACGAAACCCTAAACTGAAATAAGAAAATTAGCTACTCATAGCCATAACAAAAACACAAATATTATTTGAATGAAAGAAATAGAAAATTCTTCTCTTCATCGAAAGCATCGCGTTCTCCTCTAGAGCCGTCTTCAAAAGTAGGATGTGACTTAGAATGATGGAAACCCTTGTCCAAAACCTTGACTGATAAGTTTTTGAGTTTCTAAATTTGTTTTGGGCCTAAATTGCCAATTCTCGGAACTGCTGACGTCATCAAGTATGTTGATGATGTCATTGCCGCGCCCAAGGAAGATGTTACGGCCGCTCCCAGTGTTAACGTTATCGATATTGCCGCGCTCAGCGTTGACGTTAGCACTACGCTAATGTCTTCCTTGGGCGCGGTCCCCATTGGCTTGGTTTTCCTCTTTCTGCGTAGCAATTCTGACTTCGACTCTCGATTAGACCTTCCAAATGACCTTGGATGCTCTTGGTGTGAACTAGAGAGTTGTAGATAATTGAGTCAGCTACGCATTGACATGTAGTTATATTTTTTCTGATTAGTGGTCAATTCCCAGTACTCCATCGAACCTCCAAAGGTCTGATTTGCCACTGTGGTGTTTTTAGCATGAAATGCCATCTTTTATGCGTGCATCCTCTTAGAGCTTCTGGAACACCTGAAATGCAAAACCATACTAAAAAGTAAATGTTCGGATATAAAAGCGTCGAAATAAATGGGCTTAATTAGTTCGACGAGTCATATAAATACGACTCATCAAACCACCCCACACTTAAACTTGTTCGTATCAAACAAGAACATGTCATAGAAGGAAAACAAATATAACACCTCAATTTGTACGACGTCCTGGATAAATGCTACATGAATATGAGTTGCTAGTCTAGATTCAACTTTTCTATGCATAACTCAATCGTTTCTCACATCATCATGCTTAACATAGAATTAACTTGATACATGTTACCTCTGAGCTGAAATTCAAATTGCTTCGGATGAATGAGAGATAGTCCTCTTTAGACCCATGATCTGCATTCGCTGTTTCACACTCTAGCTATATGGTTATACTTCATTATTTTTTCTGGCACGTGATTCACATTCGAGCTTCAAGGTTTTTGATCTTTTCTTTCGTCGTTTGTTGGACATCTTTTGACGTACTGAACTTTCTTTGGCTTTTGGCTCTTGTGTATGAATGATATACCTCACTTTTTTTTGGTTTAAGACTTCACAACTAGCAGATGTTTCTTGAGCTTTGCTCCTTGATTGTGAATTGCTTTTCCTTTTCTTCTTTTCTTTTGAAGGAGATCCAATCATCGCTTGCAAGCATATGTAAATACCTCCCCACTCTGTCTCATCCTCGCCCTTTTTGACGCGAGTCGAGATGAGGGTCACTCACCTTTTCCCGGTTACTTTGGATTAGAGATAGGACGGTATGTTTTCCCATCCCGCTTATTTACACAAACTCTGAACCATAAAATCTCGAAGTGCTATCCTCCACTAAATCCATATAACCATATAACTGGAAATTTGGTCTTTTGAGTGCTTCGTCAAGTCTCTCTACGACGTTTTTATCAACTCCACATCCCTGTTTATCTCAACTCAAAAGACACGTATGAGATTAAATTCACATGTGGTCGCATAATTTAGAGTTCACAAGAGAAATACAATATAATCAGCATCATCGATTTCACATCATCAATAACCAATACTGCATATTCAATAAATAGAGAGAAATTTTACACTTTCATTAAAAAAAATTTTGACAAGAAAAACACAAGAAACGTGCTGACACAGTACAGTATGCATGAAAAATAAACATGCTGACACAAGAGACTGACTGACTCTCCCACCTCACACTTTTGAACCAAGCCGCACTACTACAGACATGGGATTATGCATCGGTTCTGTTCCGATGCATAATCGAGCTATGCGTAATGTTCAGACATTATGCATCGGTTTAGTGAAATAATGATGAGTCGTATTTATACGACTCGTCGTATCAACTAGTCGCATTTATTTCGACACTTTTATATGCGAATAGTTACTTTTTAGTATAGTTTTGCATCTCAGGTGTTTCGGAAGCTCAAGGAGGAAACACGCATAAAAGACGGCATTTCATGCCAAAAATACCACAATGGCAGATCAGATCTTTGGACGTTCCACAGAGAGCTGGGAATGGCCCGCTGAGCAGAAAAATATGAGCCACACGTCGTTGCGTGACTGACTCAATTCCCTACAACTCTCTAATTCACACCAAGAGCATCCGAGGTCGTTTAGATGGTTAAATTCAGAGTCGAAGTCAGAGCTGCGCGTAGAAAGGCGGAACCAGACTCCGAGAGGACCGCGTCTTGTAGAGACATTAGCGTTAACGCTAATGTTAACGTGAAATGCGGTGGTAATGTAGAAGCAAGATGCGGTGAGCCACGAGATGCTGATGTTAGCAACGCATTTGATGATGTCAGTGAGCCGAGATTTGATGATTCTAGCCCAAAAACAGATTTGGAAACCCAGTTTATTATAAATAAGAAGCTTGGGTTTGGGTTTTCAGATCTCATGACACAATCCTACGAAGACTGAGACAGCTCTGGAGAAGACGAAGAAAGCGAAGCTTTCGGCGATACAGAGAATTTCTACTTCTTTTTCATCAAAAATATTTGTGTTTATTTCCATGACAATGAGTAGCTAAATTTCTCTTTCAATTTAGGGTTTCGTTCATTGTGACAAACGTTTTGAGACTTTAATCTTAATGCAATTTCTTGTTTCTCTAGTTCTTATGCTTAATTTCAAGGATTAAATTGTGAAGCTAAGTGGATACTTACCTGTAAAGCTTAGGCGAATAATTCAGTCCCTATCATTAATTCTTGTTTGATACTTACCCGTAAAGACAGGTAGTAACACCTAGATTCGATAACACCTTTCCCGGACTATTGGATTTAGGAGAACTAGAAGTCTTACACCTTTCCTGGATTAGATTGTGGTGTATTACCTTTCCCGAAATTCTTTAGGTTATAACCTTTCCCAGAATAACCACAATTAGAAACTTGAGATTTGATTATTAGCAGTCAATGATAAACGTGTCACAATAGAAACCCTAAGATGAATGTTTTCTCTGATTGTCTTCGTTGGTCTTTTCTCTCGCGCTTTACAATAATTGCTCACAAAACCCCCCCTTTTTTATTTGTTTACAGTTACAGCTTTACAACCCAGCTCTCTTGGGTTCGACCCTGCTTGCCACTAGCTAGTTTCACGTAGGAGAACTATAAATATTAAGTTTGACGCGTCAGACGACGCGTGTCAAATTTTAGCGCCGTTGCGGGGAGCTACGCTTCGGTGAAGTTGTTTCTTTTTTTGTTTTTATTTTTTGTTTTATTTTATTTTATTTTGTTATTTTTTGTGCTTCGCTACTTGTTCACAATGTCTCGTGCAGGTAGCCATATTGGTGATGACAACAACAACAACGAGATCGCTCTGATTGTTGAGAACGTGCCTCCATTCTATGAGGATTCGGAGCAACTCTTCCGTGCTCGGAACCGTGTTAATAATGCCATGAGGGCTCAGCAAAATGAGAGAGCTCATGTTGCACATAATGCGAGGAATGGTGCGGGTGCGGGTGCGAGGTAGCCACCTCCACCGCAACCGCCACAACCGCAAATCCACAGGAGGCCGGAAGACGATGAAGAATACTAATATGAGCCCACCATGAAGGAGCTGTCTGCTCCTGATTTTCAGAATCAGCCATGGTGTATCGACGAAGGGTCAGAACTAGCTGAAATAGAAATCAAGACAGCAGCAGTGCACCATCTGCCAAAGTTCTCAGGACGACAAGGAGAGTCAGCCACCAAGCATCTACAGAGCTTTCATGGCATCTGCAAGACTCTCCGACCATAGGGAGTCTCAGTGGAGGGCTTTAAATTGAAAGCCTTCCATTTTTCCTTAACCGACGCTGCTAATGCTTGGTTTTTGTCTCTCCCCCAGGTAGCATCAGGACATGGGACCAGATGCAGAAGATATTCTTGGCTAAATACTACCCAGCTGCTAAGGCGATGCAAGTTCGCAAGCAGGTACAAGATATCTGGCAGGGGCCTAACGAGTCAATGTATGACTATCTGGATAAATTCAACGCCCTAGAACAGAGCTGCTGCAACCTGGGAGTGCCTGAGAAGCTGATAATCAAGTACTAGCTGGATGGGTTGAGTCCACTCGATAGGATGCTGCTTGATGCCTCAGCTGGAGGCACGATCATGAATTTATCCCCAGCTGGAGTAAGGAACTTGATCGCGGAAGTGGCTGAGAATGCAAGATTCAGAGAGGAAACTAATTGACAGGAAGAATTCAGTAGAACCAGAAATGTTTCGAGGGCCGAAACCTAGCGAACTCGATGGCCGAAGAGCTGAAGCAGATGCGAGAGATGATGCAGGTGATGAATCAGGTAGTTGATGGACCATAATTGTATGAATCATAAACACAGTTAAACCCACCAAATTAGACTCTTTGTCTATTTAACTTTTGCTTGTTAGTTCCGATATTTATCTACATGGTATTTTGAAGTCTAGAGAGAATACAGGCTAAGGAGGAGTTTTAAAGCTGAGAATGAATTACGAGTCATTCCAGGTCACGACCAAATTCCGACTTTAAAGAACCGGACGTAGAATCACTCAAAACTAGTCCAACCGAAGGGCAACCAGAGTCAGACCGGAGCTGAAAGGACCGATGGCTTTTGTGAAAAGATCACAAACTCACCACTCACTCTCCTCCACCTCACATGGCCGGCGGCTTCAAGGAGCAAGTGACACATGGGGGGGCGGCTAAGGGAGGTGATGACTCACCCCGATGGCTTTTGCTCCTCCTCCCATTTTGTGACATGTGGTGGCTTCTCATCCACATCCATCTTCTCCTCTAAGCCTATAAATAGAGCTCCCCTCCTCCTTGTATCATCATCCCATCTCATTCCAACATCACAAGTCCTCAAGTGACTTATCTCTCTAGCTTTTGTGGGCACAATCATGTAAACACTTTACTTTGGAATCGAAGTTGGATCTTGAGCACTCTTATCAGTGTTTGTAAGTACTCTTTTCTTTTCTTTACTATCTTTCAAAGTACTTTACTTTCCTGTCTTTACTTTCGAAAACTTTATTTTACTGTCTTTCAAAAACCTTTACTTTTCAAGTACTTAGCTATGATGTCCTGTTCCATGGATATTCGTAGCTAAACCTTTCATTCGGTTAAAGGGGTGTACTTGTATCATACAATGTTTTAGACCCTTCTCTTAGTGCCTCTTTGTGTTCAACTTGTTCTAGGTGCCATATATTAGGTCAGAATTCCATTGGTTGAGTGGATGCTCGGAAGAGCAAAGCTCTGCCATGGGTTCGTGATCTTCCGTGGATAAGTGGAGGCTCGAAAGAGCACAGCTTATCTGTGGAAGTCAACCTCTTTAAAACACCATTTGGTTTATCAGGAATGATGATCAAATGGATGCACATACTAGAACAAGAGTTCTTTGTCTTGCAAAAGACTAGACGGTGTGGCAAGTCATGTGCTATGAATAGCCTTGATTCATTTTTGAACACTTAGTATGATCATTAGAGGTCAATGATAAACGAAAATATGATACAAGGCCCCTGAAACCGAATCTTTCCTTTAATTGTAATATCAACTGTTACTTTACCTTTCAGTACTAAAAACCAAAACAACCCCCCAACTGCTTTATTTAATTCCCCCTTTCCGAAAGAACAACTATTCACCTGACTCCCTTGGGTTCGTCCCGTACTTACCACTGACTACCCAAAATAGTTAAGTCGCGAGTATCGGAGATATAAATTTGTTTTTGCACAGAGAACATCGCACCTTAAAGACAGTGCGGTGGGCTCCGTCAAAACTGGCGCCGTTGCCGGGGAGTTAGCCTTTGATTAGCTGTTCTTCTCTTTTTCTTTTCTCTTTCGAACTCGCTTCTACACAACCATGTCTCGTGAAGGAAGCCACCATGACTATCAGGATGACGACGAGGTTAATCTGTTCGATCGAAATAATGAGGCACCGCCTCAATTTCCAATTCTCGACGATCCAGAGCAACTCTTCCGAAACCAAAGAGCTCGTGATAGGAATGCCATCCTAAGGAACCAAGGACCACCCGACGGCCGAAATGAAGCTGGCCCAGCGCAACAACCCCCTAGACATCCACCACCCTCGCAATATCGGCGAGAGCCAAGACGCGAACCCGTCTTTGATGACTACTACGGGGATAACAACAACTTCCGCGAACCTACTATGGGAGAACTGTCGGCACCAGATTTCAGAAATCAGCCGTGGTGCATTTACGAAGGCCCTGAGCTAGAAAACATCGCCATCAACACTTCAGTGGCCCACAACTTGCCAAAGTTCTCAGGAACTCGTGGAGAATCAGCAACGACTCATCTCCAACGCTTACATGGCACTTGCCAAAACCTAAAACCCAATGGCGTGAACGTAGACGACTTTAAGCTAAAAGCGTTCTACTTTTCCCTCACTGACTCAGCGAACGACTGGTTTCTTTCATTGCCTTCCGTTAGCATCAGAACATGGGCTCAGATGCAAAAGAAGTTCTTAGACAAATACTACCCAGCAGGAAGAGCAATGCAAGTAAGGAGGCAACTGCAGGACATCAAGCAAGGGCCCAATGAAACCATGTACGACTACCTGGAAAAGTTCAATCGCCTGGAGAGAAGTTGCTGTACCCTTGGACTGCCCGAAAAACTCATAATCGAGTACCTCATTGATGGATTAAGGCCCTTAGACAAAATGCTTCTGGATGCCTCAGCTAGAGGATCCATGATGAATCTATCACTGAGTGGCATAAGGAATCTCATCACCGACGTTGCTGAAAATGCCCGATTCAGAGAAGATACAACTCGGCAGGAAGAATTTTCCCAAACGAAGAATGTGGCAAAGGCTGAAACACCAATGAACTCTATGCCAGAGGAGATGAAACAAATAAAGGAAATGATGATTCAAATCCTACGAAGGCAGCCAGTTCAGATAAAGCCTTGCGAGTTTTGTAGTTCTACGGACCACAAGACTGACGCATGCCCGACACTGATAGTAGAGGAACCGGAAGAAGTGAATGCAGTAGTAGGATACCAAGGATACAACAACAACAGCAACGACAGAGCTGGACCAAACCGACAGTATAATCAAGCGACCAATTCAAGCTGGCGGAATGACAACCATCCTCCAAGGGGGACACAACAAGCCGCACCGCAATTAGTTCAGTCATTCTATCAACCTCCCCACAGACAGTATAACCAGAACGCCCCACCAGCGGGCCAATACCAACAAAGGGGACCAAACCAGTACCAACCCAGCTCGAGCAATCAGCAAGAACCAAACAAGTGGCTGGAGGACATGATGAAGGAGCTCTCGAGTACTGTGCAACAATCCTCGGGTACTGTGCAGCAATTGTCAGGCACTGTGCAGCAGTTGAGTACTACTGTGCATCGAAACCAGGGGAAAAATGATCGAGCAATAGCCGACCTGAAGAAGCACATGTCCCAACTCGCTACCGCAATATCCGCGCTCACTAATGAACCCGGCAAACTTCCTTCACAAACCATCCAAAACCAGAAGGAAAACGTAAGTGCAGTGACCCTAAGGAGTGGGAGAAAGCTTGTCGTCAAACCTATGGAGCAAGAGGAGGCCAAAAGCTCAAGGTTGCCTGGAGAAGAACAAATAAGGCCCGAGGCTCGCGAAACTCTTGAGCAAGACGCAGTCGAGGAAGAGCAGGACGCAGCCGTAGAAGAAGGGGACGCGTGATGGACCATAATTATACGAATCAAAAACACAGTAAAACCCCCTTAATTAGACATTTTGTCTATTTAACTTTTGCTTGTTAGTTCAGATATATTTCTACAGGGTATTTCAGAGCTTAGAGAGAATACACACTAAAGAGGAGCTTTTAAAGCAAAAAAGATGTTACGAGTCAATCCAAGGTCAAGATCATATGCCGACTGAAGAAATATCAAGGATCCTGACGTTGAATCACTCATAACAAATTAATCAGAAGAATCAGGAGAGGAATCAAGATAGCCCGGGGAAGAAACACACTGACAGTTTTGTGAAAAGACTGCACAAAACTGTACAAAATTCACATTTGGGCAAGATGACCGGCCACTTGGGCAAGAGGTGGCCAAAGCCACCCCTCCTCCTCCCTCCACCACCGGCAACCGGCGGCTCCTCCACATGGTGACCGGTGGCTTTTGCTCCTCCATAGGTGGCGGCTCCTCCTTGCTCCTCCTCTCCTTCCTCCATGTGGTGGCCATCTCCTCCCTCCATTTTATCCTCCAATCACCATGGGACACTTGTGGCCATCTCCTCCTCATCCCATGGCTATATAAGGAGGAGCTCCTCCCCTCATTTGGACACACCAAAAAATCATCCATAATTCACTTCTCTCTCTAAGTTTATGTATTTGTAAGTTTGGCTTTGGAAATAAAGGATTGCTCCCTTGGCGCTTCAACGGTTGTAAGTATTTCTTAGTATTTATTCAACTGTTTTTATTTCCTTAGTTATAATGTTTAGCGCGATGAATAGTAGCTAAACTAGTAGTTCGGTAGAAGGGGCGCACTTGTATTATAAAATGTTTTAGACTATTAACTTAGTGTCTCGTATTAGTATTCAAAGTTTATTCTATGTGCCATATATAAAGTTAGAATTTCCAAGGGTGAGTGAACCATTTGTAACTGGGCCAAAGGGACCAAATGGACAAGCTTATCCGAGGAGGTCGACTTATCCTAAAAACCATTTGAAAACTGGGCCAAAGGGATCAGATGGATGCACACAGGCTAGCGTACCTTGAAATGGGTACTGGTGCTAGTTTAAGTAGAATAAGTGCTCTACGACCTTGAAAAAGGCTAGGCAATGTTGCAAGTCTTGAGCTAGGAATAGCCTCGATTCATGTTTGAATACTTAGATGATTCACTAAAGGTCAATGATAAACAAGATATAATACAAGGCCCCTGAAACCGAACATTTCTCTTTAATTATAAACTGCAATTTACTTTCCAGTACTAAAACCAACCAACCAACCAATCAATCAATTAATCACTTAGCTAGTAGCTTTAAAACCAACCAACCGACCTAAAACACGCTCTCTCGCTGGACAACCCCCTCAAAGAACATCTATTCCCCTGATTCCCTTGGGTTCGACCCCTACTTACCAAGTACTACCCAGTAGTATAGTTGCGAGTACCGGACTATTATAAATTTATTTGCACAAATTGCTTTGACGACGAGCAGTCTGTCAAATTGGCGCCGTTGCCGGGGAATCAGCCATCGGATAAAGTTCTTTGAATCGTTACGCGCTTCAAAACAACCATGTCTCGCGAAGAAAGTCACCATCACTACCAGGATGACGAAGAAATAAACCTGTACGATCAAAATGATGAGGTACCGTTTCCATTCATCGACGATCCGGAACGGCTCATCAGAAACAGAAGAGCTCGTGATAGGGAAGCAGTCAGAAGAAACCAAGAACTACCCGAGGACCGAAATGCAGCTGGTCCAGTACAACCTCCTATTCATCCCCCACGACCACAACCTCAACCTCGATACATGCCAGGAAGAAAACCCGCTTTCGACGACTACTACGGGGATAACTACTACCGTGATCCAACTATGGGCGAGTTAAATGCCCCTAATTTCGAGACACAGCCGTGGTGCATCTATGAGAGCGCTGAATTAGAGAACGTAACCATCAACGCATCAGTAGCGCACAGCTTGCCCAAATTCTCAGGAGCTCTTGGAGAATCTGCGACCACTCACCTCCAATGCCTACATGGCATTTGCCAGAATCTAAAGCCCAATCGAGTGAATATGGACGACTTCAAGTTAAAGGCGTTCTATTTTTCCCTCATAGACTCGGCAAGCGACTGGTTCCTTTCATTGCCTTCCGGAAGCATCAGAACATGGGCTCAGATGCAGAAGAAATTCTTAGACAAATACTATCCGGCTGGAAGAGCAATGTAAGTAAGGAGGCAACTACAGGAAATCAAACAAGGTCCCAATGAAACCATGTACGATTACCTGGAAAAATTCAATCACCTAGAAAGGAGCTGATGTACCCTTGGACTGCCCGAGAAACTCGTCATCGAGTACCTCATTGATGGATTAAGACCCTTAGACAAAATGCTCTTGGATGCCTCAGCGGGAGGATCCATGATTAATTTATCATTGAGTGGCATAAGGAATCTCATCGCCAACGTTGCTGAAAATGCCCGATTTAGAGAAGAGACTACTCGTCAAGATGAATTCTCTCGATCAAAAAAGGTAGCACAAGCCGAGACATCAGTAAACTCCATGACTGAAGAGATGAAACAGTTAAAGGAGATGATGATCGAGATCATACGTAGACAGCCAGTTCTGGTAAAACCTTGCGAGTTCTGTGGTTCTACAGACCACAAAACTGACGCATGCCCGACATTAATATAAGAAGAACCGGTGGAAGTGAATATAGTGGGAGGATATCAAGGATACAACAACGACAGAGCTAGACAAAACAGACAGTACGGTCAAACATCCAACCCAGGCTGGCGTAACAACAATAGCTATCCTCAGAAGGAGACACAACCAGCTGTCCCTCAACTAGCGCAGTCATTCTACCAACCCCCCACCGACAATATAACCAGAACGCTCCATCGGCAGGACAATATCAGCAAAAAGGGCCAAATCAGTACCAAGCCAGCCTGAGCAATCAGCAGGAACCAAGCAAGTCACTCAATGACACGATGAAGGAGCTTGCGGGAAACGTTAATCAATTGGGTACTTCGCTACACCAGTACCAGGCAAAAACTGACGGGGCAATTTCAGAATTGACCAAACAAATGTCCCAGCTCGCCACCGCAATGTCAACACTCACTACTGAACCTGGCAGACTTCCTTCACAGACCGTCCAAAATCCAAAGGCGAACATAAGCATGATAAGGAGGTCAAACATGAAGGCTACACTAGGAGAAGTAGCACGGTCCCCAACCTACAGAATTACGAATAATCACTTCAACCGTAGGCATCGACCTGATTGGAATCAAGAAGAAGAGCGACCCAATGATGGCAAAACATGGGTTACACATGCTGACAATGGACGATACGCGTTCACTATTTGCATAACACCACCGCCGATCACACACTTTGACATACCAGCATCTGGTTGGGACTCCCCAACTAATACTTATGCTTCGAAGCAAAATGTTACAGGGTCCGAGTATGCAAATCCTAAACCAGGGAATGGGCAGAATAGCCCGACAATAGAAAGAGCCCTCATTTCAAATCATGAGTCACAACCGGAAAGAGATAAAGACCCTGGGGCCTTTACAATCACCTGCGGTATTGGTGAAACCCAGATCCATAAATGCTTAGTCGATCTTGGGGCTGCTGTCAACGCCATGCCTTCCTCCTTGTATTACCTACTATAACTTGGTCGGTTGAAACCAGCTCGATCAAATATCGAGCTAGGAGATAAATCATGCATCCGCCCGGTTGGGGAACTGGAAGATGTAATACACCATGTGGGAGAACTCGTCGTTGCTGCAGACTTCTATGTAATACCAACAGAAGAGACCTGCGAAGACGACCCACCAACAATAATATTGGGACGACCATTCCTCTACGCCACTAAAGCAAGAATCGATGTGGGCAAGGGCTCATTATCGCTTAAGTTTGGCGGCAAAATTGCACACTTCTACATTGATAAGAGCCGCCCGGACACAAAGAAACCGCCAGACATAACACCTATCTCAGATCACGGTGCACAGTTTTCTGACCTGTCATTAGAGACCAAAAAAGTAACAAGCCCAGTAGCTATGGTCAAGGGTCTCCCGCCTTCTCAGAAACAATGGAAAGAGAAAACACCAAAACCATGGAGCTCTTACTTCAGCAAGAAGTCAGGACGAGTTAAAGCAAGAAGCACCATAGGAACGGTGACGAAGTTCGACTTGAGCCACCCATGGGACCCAAACCAGTAATCCACAACGAGGTACTGTCGAGCCAACGACGTTAAACAAGTGCACTGGTCGGGAGGTAACCCGACACTATCTTACTTTCTGCACTTTTAATTTCTGTCATTTAAATTCAGTATTTAGTTTTAAGCTTGCATGACTTTTGAACTAAGGCACGCCTTCGTTCAAAAGTGGGGGGTGAGAACCACCTGTGTACATAAATAACATGCTTGCTATTTTCTTTTTTAGTAATAGTATCTTTTTGAAATATGAACTTAAGAATGTGAAAAAGATAGATCACAATTCATGCATTAACCTTGTGAAAATTCAAACTATTTAAAAACTTAGAATGTAACTTTTCATTTGTCCTTTGTGCTGAGATAACTAGGGATGTGGAGTTGATATAAACTGCCCTAGAGAGGCTTGGCAAGCAATTAAAGGATCAGATCAAACTATATGGTTTTCGAAGTCAGTGGAGGCTGCACTTCGGGTTTCAGTGAAGAATTGAAGTCATCTCCGCCATGCAGTGTTTATGCAAAAAGAAAAGAAAAGGCGAGGACGGGAATCAGACCGTCCTCTCTCTAGTCAAAGTAGCCGAGAAAATAGATGAGCGACCCTCATCTTGACCCGCGCAAAACGACAAAGATGAGAGGAGCGGGGAGGTATTTCCATAGGCTTGCGGGCGATGATTGGACCTCCCAAAAAGGCTTGAGAAAATGGACTAGCAAAGCCACAAAAGGCGAAAAGCTCGAAGAAGCAAATCAAGAGGCCAAAGGCCCAAAATTGTGAAGGTTTTAACCAAACAAAAAGTGAAGTACTCAAAGAGTCAAATCAAAGGCCAAAGGCCAATTCACTACAAAAAAGCAGTCCCTCGCCAAAAAAGAAAGAAATAAAAAAGGCTCAACTCAGTGAAACCCGAACCAAATCACGTGCTAGAGAAAGCTACCAGAAAACCATATAGTGCGAGACGATCCCGAGATTGCAGTCCAGGAGCCTAAAAAGGGCTATCTCCCGAGACATCCAATATAATTTGCATCTCAGCACGGAGGTACAAGTATTAAGTTTCTTCTATTTATTTACGCAGTTTAATTTGGTAATAAGTAGTAATGCATGAATTAGGATAGATCGAGTACCACAGTCTAATTTTCATATTTCAAAGCCAAACTTAGAGTACAGCCATTGAATAGTATTGTTCGGGACGAACAACTAAAAGTGTGGGGTGATCTGATGGACCATAATTATACGAATCAAAAACACAGTAAAACCCCCTTAATTAGACATTTTGTCTATTTAACTTTTGCTTGTTAGTTCAGATATATTTCTACAGGGTATTTCAGAGCTTAGAGAGAATACACACTAAAGAGGAGCTTTTAAAGCAGAAAAGATGTTACGAGTCAATCCAAGGTCAAGATCATATGCCGACTGAAGAAATATCAAGGATCCTGACGTTGAATCACTCATAACAAATTAATCAGAAGAATCACGAGAGGAATCAGGACAGCTCGGGGAAGAAACACACTGACAGTTTTGTGAAAAGACTGCACAAAACTGTACAAAATTCACATTTGGGCAAGATGACCGGCCACTTGGGCAAGAGGTGGCCAAAGCCACCCCTCCTCCTCCCTCCACCACCGGCAATCGGCGGCTCCTCCACATGGTGACCGGCGGCTTTTGCTCCTCCATAGGTGGCGGCTCCTCCTTGCTCCTCCTCTCCTTCCTCCATGTGGTGGCCATCTCCTCCCTCCATTTTCTCCTCCAATCACCATGGGACACTTGTGGCCATCTCCTCCTCCTCCCATGGCTATATAAGGAGGAGCTCCTCCCCTCATTTGGACACACCAAAAAATCATCCATAATTCACTTCTCTCTCTAAGTTTATGTATTTGTAAGTTTGGCTTTGGAAATAAAGGATTGCTCCCTTGGCGCTTCAACGGTCGTAAGTATTTTTTCTTAGTATTTATTCAACTATTTTTATTTCCTTAGTTATAATGTTTAGCGCGATGAATAGTAGCTAAACTAGTAGTTCGGTAGAAGGGGCGCACTTGTATTATAAAATGTTTTAGACTATTAACTTAGTGTCTCGTATTAGTATTCAAAACTTATTCTATGTGCCATATATAAAGTTAGAATTTCCAAGGGTGAGTGAACCATTTGTAACTGGGCCAAAGGGACCAAATGGACAAGCTTATCCGAGGAGGTCGACTTATCCTAAAAACCATTTGAAAACTGGGCCAAAGGGATCAGATGGATGCACACAGGCTAGCGTACCTTGAAATGGGTACTGGTGCTAGTTTAAGTAGAATAAGTGCTCTACGACCTTGAAAAAGGCTAGGCAATGTTGCAAGTCTTGAGCTAGGAATAGCCTCGATTCATGTTTGAATACTTAGATGATTCACTAAAGGTCAATGATAAACAAGATATAATACAAGGCCCCTGAAACCGAACATTTCTCTTTAATTATAAACTGCAATTTACTTTCCAGTACTAAAACCAACCAACCAACCAATCAATCAATTAATCACTTAGCTGGTAGCTTTAAAACCAACCAACCGACCTAAAACACGCTCTCTCGCTGGACAACCCCCTCAAAGAACATCTATTCCCCTGATTCCCTTGGGTTCGAGCCCTACTTACCAAGTACTACCCAGTAGTATAGTTACGAGTAGCGGACTATTATAAATTTATTTGCACAAATCGCTTTGACGACGAGCGGTCTGTCAACGCGCCCGAAGAACACAGGCCTGGCTCGGTACCAACGGGCAGCCCGGTTCCAGCGTTTGAGGAGCACAAGGAGCGCCCAGTACCCAGAATCGAAACCCCCAAAATCAGCGCAACACTTCCATTTCCAGTACCTGCTCGTGTGCAAAAACAACATGTCATGGATGAGGACGTGTTTGAGTTATTCAGCAAAGTCGAAATCAACATCCCCCTCTTGGAAGCCATCATGCAAATCCCTCGATATGCTAAGTTTTTAAAAGAACTTTGCACCAACCGGAGGAGGAGTACTAGATATGATCAAGAGCTGATGAGTAGGAACGTGTCGGCTGTCATACAACGAAAGGTGCCCCCCAAATGCAGAGATCCAGGAACCTATACCATTCCATGCACAATTGGCAACATCCGCATCGAGAACTAGATACTAGACCTTGGAGCATCAATCAACGTGCTTCCCTTCTCTATCTACTCATGACTTAGGATTAGACCACTCAAACCCACCGGTCTCACTATCCAGCTAGCAGACCGATCTTGCAAACAACCTGAGGTAAAAATAGAAGACGTCCTGGTACAAGTAGGAGAATTGGTATTTCCAGCAGACTTCTACGTCTTAAAGTGGAAAATGGCGGACCAACAGACCACGCACCTATCCTTCTCGGCCGTCCATTTCTCAAAACATCAAAAATGAAGATAGACTGTGGAAGTGAGATGCTCTCAATGGAAGTGGAAGGAGAGATCTTCAGCTTTGACATATTCCGAGCAATGAAGCACCCTATGGAATTCGAGGAAGTACACGCTCTAGATGCTTTGGACGACCTGGTCCAAGAAGTTCAACCAGAACCAAGAGCTCACCCCTTAGAAGTCATACTCAATGGAGCTGAAGGCTCATACGAATTGGCCGAAGACTTGCATGAAACGGTGGCCCACTTAACAATCTCGGAGCCTCTCATACCAGAATATGAAGTCAACGAGGTAAAATTATTCAAATCAAATACTTTTCTACCCTCAGTGATGCAAGCTCCCAAAATAGAATTGAAGCCCCTGCCCGGACATCTGAAGTACGCTTTCCTAGGAGATAATAACACACTTCCAGTAATCATCAAGAGTGGCCTGGAAACAGACCAGGAGCGTCGTTTGATAAAAGTGCTGAGACAACACAAGTTGGCTATTGAATGGACTCTAGCCGACTTGAGAGGAGTTAGCCCGGCGGTCTGCATGCATCGCATCTTACTCGAGGACGGAGCTAAGTCGTCAAGAGAACCTCAGCGACGACTCAACCCAATCATGATGGAGATCGTCCAGAAGGAAATACAGAAGCTCCTGGATGCAGATGTCATCTATCCAATCTCGGATAGCCAGTGGGTGAGCCCGGTCCATGTGGTCCCGAAGAAAACTGGGATCACGGTCGAAGAAGATACCAAAGGGAATATGGTAACAACAAGGGTCAAGAACGGCTGGAGAATGTGCATCGACTACAGAAAATTGAACGCCGTCACAAGAAAGGACCATTTCCCTCTGCCATTCATCGATCAAATGTTAGATCGACTGGCGGGCAAACCATACTTTGGCTTCCTGGATGGATTCTCAGGCTACAACCAGATCCCCATAGCACCTGAGGACCAAGAAAAGACTACATTCACCTGCCCATTTGGTACATTCGCCTTCAGAAGGATGTCGATTGGCCTATGCAATGCCCCGGGGACTTTTCAAAGGGTAGTAACCAGCATCTTTTCAGACATGATCGGAGAATTCATTAAAGTCTTCATGGATGACTTCACCATCTATGGAGACACATTTGACGCTTGCTTAAGCAATTTGAGCATGGTTTTGGCACGATGTGTGTCCATGAACTTAGTACTCAATTATGAGAAGTGCCACTTCATGGTAACACATGGAATAGTCTTGGGACATATCGTCTCACAAGAAGGCATGGAAGTAGACAAAGCAAAGATCGACCTGATCATGACTCTACCATACCAATCCACGGTCCGAGACATCCAATCATTCCTTGGCCATTGATGGACCAAAATTATACGAATCAAAAACACAGTAAAACCCACCAAATTAGACAGTTCGTCTATTTAACTTCTGCTTGTTAGTCCCGATTTATTTCTACAGGGTATTTTGGCACTTAGAGAGAAAACACGCTGAGGAGAGGATTTTACGCTGAAAAGATGGTAAGAGTCAATCCAAGGTCAAGATCAGACGCCGAACGAAGAAATCTCAAGATCCTGACGTAGGAATTACTCAAATCAAATCCAACCGAGGAACAATCAAAGTCAGACGGAGCGAAATTAGATTGATAGTTTTGTGAAAAGACTGCACAAAACGGTCAAAACACACCCATGGACCAAGGTGACCGGCCACCTTGCTTGGAGGTGGCCAAAGCCACTCCTCTCCTTCTTGGACAACCGGCAACCGGCGGCCCAACCTCCCCCCAACCGGCGGTTTTTCTTCCCCCCATGTGGCACCTCCTCCTTCCTCCTCCCTTCTCCTCCCTTGGATGAAAAACACTTGCCTCCCATCTCCTCCCCTTATGGCTATAAAAGGAGAGCTCCTCCTCCTCATTTCATCATTCCAAAATCAATAAACACTTATCTCTCTACATTTTGTTACTTTGCAAGTTTGGTTTGAAATTATAATACTCCTGTTGGTTCTTGAGTATTATAATACTGTAGAGAATACTCCTGTTGGTTCTTGACTATTCAGTAGGAAATTGGGAATACTCCTGTTGGTTCTTGAGTATTCCACCCCTTTCCCTCTTACTGTTTTCAAAAACCCTCGAGTATTTAGTTATGATGTCCTTTCCCATGGATATTCGTAGCTAAACTCCTCATTCGATCGAAGGTATTTTCTTGTATTATATAATGTTTTAATTTCTTTTAGTTTCATTTCTCTGTATTCAAAACTTGTTCTATGTGCCATTTATAGTCAGAGTTTCCAAGGTTGAGTGGAAGCTGTAACAAGCAAAGCTCTTCCGTGGAAATTCGTGATCATACTCGGTAAGTGGAAGCTGTAACAAGCAAAACTTATCGAGGAGTTTGGCTTATCTTAAAAAACCATTTGGAAACTGGACCAAAGAATTCAAATGGATGCACAAAAGGCTAAGATACTTCGAAAGGAGGAATTAGTCTGAAGTAGAACAAGTGTTGCTTTAAACGATGTTGCAAGTCTTGCGCTACGAAAGGGCCTCGATTCATCTTTGAATACTTAGAAAGGTTACTAACGGTTATTAATAAACATGTTATAATACAAGGTACCTGAAACCGAATACTTTTCCTTGAATTACAAAAAACCCCCCTTGTATTTACTTTTATAAACTGCTAGATCAACTACAACCATCAACCGCTCATCTACCGGAGGAATCGCAATCACGCATCACCCACTGTAAGTCTTCTTCCCTTAACTCCTTTATTTTCAGTATTTATTTTCAGTATTTACTTTTCCGCATAAAAAACCAAAAAAACCAAAAACAGTAGCTTAGTAATTGGCAGTAAGTCCGCAATCGACCTAAAGTCACTCACCATACGATCCCCTAAAGAACAGTTATCCCTCT
This sequence comes from Rhodiola kirilowii, assembly GCA_033675215.1. Taxonomy (NCBI): domain Eukaryota; kingdom Viridiplantae; phylum Streptophyta; class Magnoliopsida; order Saxifragales; family Crassulaceae; genus Rhodiola; species Rhodiola kirilowii. Next base: position 22,317,888 of record CM066202.1, on the reverse strand, counting down.
AATTCCCTTGGGTTCGACCCCTACTTACCACTTACTACCCAGTAGTGTAGTCGTGAGTAGCGGAAAATATAAATTTATTTTGCACAGAGAACATTGCACCTTAACGACAGTGCAGTGGGCTCCGTCAAAATTGCCGCCGTTGCCGGGGAATTAGTCATCGGATTAGTTGTTCTTTCCCTCCTATGTCCTCATGACGCAACCCCCTTCATATGCATGGACAACACGACATCTGCCACTGTTCGGAGGTACGGATGGAGAAGACCCAGTACAACACTGCCAAAACTTTCACCATGTTTGCCAACACATAAAACTTGAAAACAAAATGTTAGAGGAATTTAAGCTTAATTGATTCGAATTCTCTCTAACTGATTTTGCGACAGTATGGTATTACACATCAACTGCTAGTTATGCAAAATATTACATGGACCTTCGCGCTAAATTTCTGAAAAAATTCTCCCCGCCACCCTTCGAACTTGAAATCCGCGAAAAGATCAACAACCTAAAGCAATCCTGGGACAAAACTTTGGACGAGTACTTATGGTACTTCGATTCCCTTGTAACGAGCTGCCCGCACCATGGATTCACAAACTTAGATCTTTTTCAAAAGTTTCTCGGTGGAATGATGCCACAAGAGTGGAATAGGCTTAATGATGCGGCGGGAGGTTCAGCCATGGCTGATATGTGGGATCTGATAAATAAACTGGCCGAGAGGTCAAGACAAGATCAGGCCATGCGGCACAAAGAACTGGACAACACGATATGCCAAATCCAGGCTGACATCGAGGACATTACAACAGAGCCGGCATCTAGCAACCATCATTTGGTCAACATGGTACAGGTAGAAAGCGACGAATCTCGGATGGCCAAAAAAGAACTGCCCAAATCAGGCCCGGTCCTTGCGCTCGGAGCACCCGAGGAAGTCCCGGACCACATTACCGATCTGCCCGAGGAAGTCCCAGACTTCACTACTAAACCAGCCGAGACATGCCTGGACCTCATTGCCGAACTGACCGAGAAAATCACAGCAGGCCCGGTCCTCACTAAAGAGCTGATCGAGAAAGGCCTTGTCCTTATGGCCGAAAAGCCCCTACTTAACCCTTCATGTTCTATGAAGATCACGGCCACCAGAGTTGAGATGATCAATAATTATGCAGTGCTAGACGAGTTGGAGGAGAAGCATGAGCCAAAACAGCCAACGAAGGGGCTCCCACTCGTCACAAGCCAAGAAGAGCCTCCTGAAAGATGTAAGGACCAAGGACGGCTAATCATCTCTGCCACAAAGAAGAGGGTTAGCAAGGGCGTATGCTTGAGGTCGCTTGGCAAAAGACTGAACTTCCAAAACTACAAGGATGCCAACCAGCCATACACAAAGAAGCGACAAAGACATGGCCCGGTGCAATGGAAGCCCGGAAGGAGAAACAAGAGAGCCCGGCTCATTGAACCAATAGCTATGGTCCAAGAACCCTCGCCTTCTCAGAAACATTGGAAGGAGACACCACCAGAAACAAGGGGAACTGGACCCAAGCACATCTGCTCGCAAGAAATCGGGAAAAGGCAAGGCAAGAAGCAACACAAGAACAGTGGCGAAATTCGACCTAAGCCACCCATGGGATCCCAACCAGTGATCCAGGAATAAGGTACTGTCGAGCCAACGATATTAAACAAGTGCACTAGTCGGGAGGTAACCCGACACTATCTTACTTTCCGCACTTTAATTTTATGTCTTTTATTTTCTGTCATTTAGTTTTCATCAATAAGTCGCTCTCACCCACTTGGTGCATAAAATGATTTGACTATTTAGGAATTGGTTCTTGGAGCACGATCGGATCAGCCAGGCAGCTTCCGTGAACTACCGGGCCTGCGCTGAGAGTTCAAGGCCCCAGCCGAACTCCCTCGATTATCCAGCTCATGCCATTCGACACAATAAGGGAGTTCTGATCTTACCTTTCCTTAAGTCATTTCCTTCTCGTATAACATCTGCTTGCATGGCTTTTGAACTAAGTAGTGCTGAAAGGCACGACTTCGTTCAAAAGTGTGGGGTGAGATCCGCATGTGTACATAAATAAAAAACATTTTTCTTTTTTAATGTATCTTTTTGAAAATATGAACTTAAGAATGTGAAAAAGATAGACCGAAATTCATGCATTTACCTTGTGAAAATTCAACTGTCTAAAAACTTAGAACGTAACTTCTCATTTGTCCCTTTGTGCTGAGATAAACTAGGGATGTGGAGTTGATAGAAATGCCCTAGAGAGGCTTGGCAAGCAATCGAAGGATCAAATCAAACTATATGGTTTTCGAAGTCAGTGGAGGCTGCACTTCGGGTTTCAGTGAAGATTGAAGTCATCTCCGCCATGCAGTGTTTATGCAAAAAGAAAAAAGGCGAGGACGGGAATCAGACCGTCCTCTCTCTAGTCAAAGTAGCCGAGAAAATAGATGAGCGACCCTCATCTTGACCCGCGCGAAACAACAACGATGAGAGGAGCGGGGAGGTGTTTCCATAGGCTTGCGGGCGATGATTGGACCTCCCAAAAAGGCTTGAGAAAATGGACTAGCAAAGCCACAAAAAGGCGAAAAGCTCGAAGAAGCAAATCAAGAGGCCAAAGGCCCAAAATTGTGAAGGTTTTAATCGAACAAAAAGTGATGTACTCAAAGAGTCAAATCAAAGGCCAAAGGCTAATTCACTACAAAAGCAGTCCCTCGCCAAAAGAAAAAAATCAAAGTACTCAAACCAGTGAAACCCGAACCGAATCTCGTGCTAGAGAAAGCTGCTAGGAAACCATATAGTGAGAGACGATCCCGAAGTTGCAGTCCAGGAGCCTAAAAAGGGCTATCTCCCGAAACATCCAGAATAATTTGCATCTCAGCACGGAGGTACACGTATCAAGTTTCTTCTATTTATTTACACAGTTCAATTTGGTAATAAGTAAGTAATGCATGAATTAGGATAAATCGAGTCCCACAGTCTAATTTTCATATTTTAAAACCAAACTTAGAGTGCCGCCCTTTAATAGCATTGTTCGGGATGAACTACTAAAAGTGTGGGGTGATCTGATGGACCAAAATTATACGAATCAAAAACACAGTAAAACCCACCAAATTAGACAGTTCGTCTATTTAACTTCTGCTTGTTAGTCCCGATTTATTTCTACAGGGTATTTTGGCACTTAGAGAGAAAACACGCTGAGGAGAGGATTTTACGCTGAAAAGATGATAAGAGTCAATCCAAGGTCAAGATCAGACGCCGAACGAAGAAATCTCAAGATCCTGACGTAGGAATTACTCAAATCAAATCCAACCGAGGAACAATCAAAGTCAGACGGAGCGAAATTAGATTGATAGTTTTGTGAAAAGACTGCACAAAACGGTCAAAACACACCCATGGACCAAGGTGACTGGCCACCTTGCTTGGAGGTGGCCAAAGCCACTCCTCTCCTTCTTGGACAACCGGCAACCGGCGGCCCAACCTCCCCCCAACCGGCGGCTTTTCTTCACCCCATGTGGCACCTCCTCCTTCCTCCTCCCTTCTCCTCCCTGGGATGAAAAACACTTGCCTCCCATCTCCTCCCCTTATGGCTATAAAAGGAGAGCTCCTCCTCCTCATTTCATCATTCCAAAATCAATAAACACTTATCTCTCTACATTTTGTTACTTTGCAAGTTTGGTTTGAAATTATAATACTCCTGTTGGTTCTTGAGTATTATAATACTGTAGAGAATACTCCTGTTGGTTCTTGACTATTCAGTAGGAAATTGGGAATACTCCTGTTGGTTCTTGAGTATTCCACCCCTTTCCCTCTTACTGTTTTCAAAAACCCTCGAGTATTTAGTTATGATGTCCTTTCCCATGGATATTCGTAGCTAAACTCCTCATTCGATCGAAGGTATTTTCTTGTATTATATAATGTTTTAATTTCTTTTAGTTTCATTTCTCTGTATTCAAAACTTGTTCTATGTGCCATTTATAGTCAGAGTTTCCAAGGTTGAGTGGAAGCTGTAACAAGCAAAGCTCTTCCGTGGAAATTCGTGATCATACTCGGTAAGTGGAAGCTGTAACAAGCAAAACTTATCGAGGAGTTCGGCTTATCTTAAAAAACCATTTGGAAACTGGACCAAAGAATTCAAATGGATGCACAAAAGGCTAAGATACTTCGAAAGGAGGAATTAGTCTGAAGTAGAACAAGTGTTGCTTTAAACGATGTTCCAAGTCTTGCGCTACGAAAGGGCCTCGATTCATCTTTGAATACTTAGAAAGGTTACTAACGGTTATTAATAAACATGTTATAATACAAGGTACCTGAAACCGAATACTTTTCCTTGAATTACAAAAAACCCCCCCTTGTATTTACTTTTATAAACTGCTCGATCAACTACAACCATCAACCGCTCATCTACCGGAGGAATCGCAATCACGCATCACCCACTGTAAGTCTTCTTCCCTTAACTCCTTTATTTTCAGTATTTACTTTTCCGCATAAAAACCAAAAAACCAAAAACAGTAGCTTAGTAATTAGCAGTAAGTCCGCAATTGACCTAAAGTCACTCACCATACGATCCCCTAAAGAACAGTTATCCCTCTAATTCCCTTGGGTTCGACCCCTACTTACCACTTACTACCCAGTAGTGTAGTCGCGAGTAGCGGAAAATATAAATTTATTTTGCACAGAGAACATTGCACCTTAACGACAGTGCAGTGGGCTCCGTCAGCCATGCAGGATTCTATCGACGATTCATCAAAGACTTCTCCAAAAAGGCATTGCCTCTATCCACTCTTCTCCAAAAAGAAGTTCCTTTTGAATTCACCAATACATGCAAGGAGGCCTTTGATGATCTAAAGAAAGCTCTCACTAGCACACCTATCATCCAAACGCCAAATTGGGAACTCCAATTCGAAATCATGTGCGATGCAAGCGACTTTGCTGTGGGAGCAGTTCTCGGCCAAAAAGTTGATAAGAAGGCAGGTGTGATCTACTACGCCTCAAGAACCCTAGATTCTGCCCAACGAAACTACTCCACTACCGAGAAGGAACTCCTGGCAGTGGTATTCGCTCTGGAAAAGTTCAGATCCTATTTGCTTGGAGCAAAAGTGATAGTTTATTCTGACCATGCTGCCATCCGTTACCTGATAAAGAAGAAGGAGGCCAAGCCAAGGCTCATTCGGTGGACAGTTAGATGCACCATTATATCAAGAATTTGAAACTCGCGCACCAAATGAACAGTTAGATGCACCATTATATCAAAAAAGGATAGTGGGAAGAACATCTCAAGTTGGCATAATGTAACCACTACCTGCTCTTGTAATCTATCAAGCTCTGTTGGACCAACATTCTTAGCACATAAAGAGCTAAAAATCACGCAAAGTCTTTGTACAACGGCTCTCACTTTTGGAGGCAATACACCTCTAATTGCAATAGGCCAGAGCTGTTGAATCAAAGTGTGACAGTCGTGAGATTTTAATCCATTCAACCGCTGATACTTCATCGAAATCAAACTGGAAATATTTGAAGAGAACCCATACAAAACAACTCCTTTAAGACATCTGCAAAATCTTGATTTCTCACTCCTAGAAAGAGTGGTGAATGATGGAGGCAGATATGTACGTGGCCCTCAAGTTTCTAGTGCTAATTTGGTACGAATGTTCCTCTCTAGCATATCTAGTCTCGCTTTAACTCCATTCTTTGTTTTCCCAGGAACGTTTAATAATGTGTCGATCAGACTGTCACATATATTCTTTTCTAGATGTTCTCTCTACCACCAACTCCTCTAGAGTGTGTATCCTTTCTTCAAAAGCCTTCTTCATTTCAAACATATCATCCTTTTGCTGCTGCAGTTGGTCTTTCAACTCAAAATTTCTCGGACGCCCTCAAGGGAGGGGTGGCCTCTTGTAGGCTCTACCTTCTCCTGACAAATTAGTCTCACGCTTTTGCCCATGCACTTCAATTATAATCTGAAGCTGAGTATCAACTAGAAGGGGTTCTTGTTCATCGAGGATAGTGCCTTTGTCCGATTCATCACCACCATTCAGATCCAGCAAAGCTTTACGAACCCTCCCTTCCATTTGTGCCTACATATACATTGCTAAGTGTAAATACAACAAAAAAAGTGAACTGCAAATACATGGCAGAGAACAAAGCTTGCAACTCGGTCAATAAACTAATCGCAACATCAATTGAATATGATTGGCAATCTTTAAACTGAGTATTTCTCCAAGAGAAACACAAACATTTCAGATAATAGCAACACTAAATTGAACCCAAACAACAAAGTTTGCCAGCACAAGAAAGATGGGTGGACAAGGAACGAGTAAAATATCAACATTATTTCACCAAGAGCAACAAACATGAATAATATTAACATGGAAGATAATATTTGCCAGATACACACATGCACGCTATCCAATTAATTGTCGAAATCAAGATATGGCAGAAAAACGAACAACAACATATTATTGGCCAACCAAGTAATATTTAGTAAACATGACTATAAGAACAAGAAAACATTATTCAGCAACTTCAACATACGATAGATGACAAGTTGAAATTATTCACCAACATGGACATGTAGTTGACAATAAAAATAAAGAAACTTAACTGCAAGGGCGGCGCCGACAGGATCATGAGAGTACACCTTGGCGTAAGTAGCTACAATGTGAGATTTTTCTCCCTTGAGCTTGTGTTGTGCAGCCCTCATATAGAAGGGAATCTTTCTGGAGTGGTGGTTGAGTCTTTCAGATTTAGTACGCACTCTCGACATCGCCTCACCCCTTTCCTGTTGAAGCAAAATTTAGCCAACGTAAAGGGAAGTTTGAAAAATAAAAGAACATAGAAGTAAAAGAATTAATACATTAAATTTAGCCAATCAAAATGTTGTTTGGTAATAATATCAATTGAGTAACCTTATTGTTGGGCTCGTTAAAGTGGCTTTTAAGCCATTCCCATTGATCTTGGAGATCCTTAAACTCCTTGGGAATCAGAGTAGGCTCATGTTCTTTGTAGAATGGTTTGCAATCACACTTCTAATCTTGGTACCTCTCAGTGGTCCTTTTGAAGATAAAATTCCATAGCTAATCATCTGTTGGATCAATAACGAAGTACAGCTGCAAAGAAACAACAAAATCAGAAGCTAATGGATTGAATCAGTATATGGAGTAGTTAAATTGAATTGAAAAGTGTTAAAACCATGTAGTACTTACATATAAGTGCTCGTAAACAATCCGCATGTCCTTCTTCTCGAGCTTCTTGAATGATGGGGCTAGCATTGGCACCTTGTCCCTTACCACACTTCCAATCTCATGCACTATCAAGCCACAGACTTTTTGGTCCGCTGGCCCAGTACCATCCGGTACAAATTCAACCTTGATTGGCTGCCCCTCATTGCGCGTGTGCTTGTAGTAAGCGACATTGAATCCATTTACCACACCCCTTACTTTCCTCTTCTCTCCGCCCTAATCACCTGTATATAAAATTTAATATTAATTACTACTTGATACACAATAAGCAAATACCTAACAAAAACAATGAAAAGATAATATATATCACAAAATGCATTGGCCTGACTGCGCATTTTGGGATTTCTTGCATCTAATGCTTGGAACTTCCTCCAAGATCTCTTCCTCGTCATGATCCAAGGAGTGGTCAGTGTCCATTGAATTGTCTGGTTCAGATCAGGAGCAGGTGGATCATTTGCAGGCACCGGTGTAGCTGACTTTGTTTGGGCGGGTTACAGAATTTGGTTGGAAATTGCAGGCAGCGCCCTTGAAGGGTTGGACAGTGCGGGTAAAGTTAGGGGAGGGTTGGAGAATGATGGAGGCTCGGGAGAAGGTGATCGACCAACAATTTTCGACAAACAACGAGTAGACCAACGTATTTGCAAAGGATTTGATTTTTTGGTTTGGGGTGCTCTATGGCTTGGGGAGGGTTTGCTGGGGGTGGGAGTTCAGTTGCTGTAGCTGTCATATGCGGAGGATGATTCTTAGTTGGTGGATTATTGACAGGCGTCGTCGATACCTGCAAATTTGTATTTATAATTCCTTACTCTTGGCTATGGGTTAGTACAGCGGCAAGAGAGGGTCGATCCCTAGGGAGCTAGATGGTTACTTGTTGTTCTGTAAAAAGGAAACAATTGGGTGTGAGCAGATGTTTAAAGGTGCGAGCAAACAAAAGGTTGTGATTCAATATGAGAAAACATTCGCTCTAGGGCTTTTCTATTGTGACTTAGTTTATCATCGACTTCTAATGATCTAATCTTATGTTCTTAAGTGTGGTTACTCCGGGTCAGGTTATAACCTAAGGTAGGACCGTTTCAAGTCACTACGCCACAATCTACTCGGTTTCAGGTTACAGAATTCTAGTTCTAGCAAACCTAATACTCCGGGTCAGGTTATATTCGGTTTAGTGCAACTACTAATTCTAACGGGTCAGTATCAAATAAGTAGTAAATATAGGGTATGGGTTGCTCGGTTAAGCTTTACCGTTTCGGGTCTCCACTTAACCTTGCAATTCATACGAGATTAATGTGCATAAGAACTAGTAGAACACAAGAAATAGTATTTAAAACCAAGTCTCAAAACATTCGTCACAATATGTTAGCCCTAGCCCGAACGAGGGGTTTAGCTAGACATGTCCATGGAAATACAAGACAAAATAATAAAAGAAAGGAAATTCTTCTCTATCGCCGAAGGAAGGAGGACCGGAGCCGGAATGTTGGAAAGCGCCGAGGAGGACTTCGGTCCAAGAGAGAGCTCGAATTCTGTGTTGTGGGATGGGATTTGTAGAGAGAGGAGCTCTCCACGTTTTGGGATGATTATTGGCCTTGAGGAGAGGTCTTATTTATAGAGTAGACAAGGCTCTTGAAGTTTCCAATTGAAGTCAGTCCATAAATGGTTTTAGGAAACATGTCCTAAAACCGACTTTGCTTGGCTTCCAAGATTACTTCTTCTGCAAGTCTTCCTGAACCTTGTAGAGCCTTCCAAAACCTTCTAGGAACTTCCTAAACCGACATGCCTGAAATTAGGAATTTTCCCAAAATACTGTTCACGACCCGAAGTACTGTTCATCTCGGAATTACTGTTCATGACCCCAAGTTAGTGTTCACGACCCGAAAATACTGTTCACGAGCTGAAGTTACTATTCACGACGAGCCGGTCGGTTCAAGTGGTCAAATGCTCCTCTGGCTTTGATCTTCAACTGCGATGTTTCTGACATGAAATGCCGTCTTTTAAGCGCGTTTCCTCTTAGAGCTTTCGAAACACCTGAAATGCAAAACAACACTAAGAAGTAACTGTTTGCTTGATAAAGTGCCGAAATTGGTGGGATTTGATGACTCGATGAGTCGTATAAATATTGTTCATCAAACCACCCCACACTTAAACTTGTTTGTCCCGAACAAGGACTAGGTCATATGAGGAAAATAAACTGAAACATCACAATTCCTTCGGCATCCTAGATATTGCTACATGAATATGACTCGCTAATCTAGACTTCACCTTTCCATGCATATCTCGTTACTAAAAGTATCATGCTCAAACATGGAAATAATTTTGATACGTGTTACCTTTGGGCCGAGATGCAAATCAATTCGGATGTCTGGGAGATAGTCCTCTTTAGACCCATGAACTGCACTCTCGGATCCGAACTCTTGCTATATGGTTATACTTCATTGCTTTTTCTTGCACGTGATTGATTCGAGCTTCAAGGTGTTTGAGTTCTTTTGGGACAACTTTTGTAGTGACTTGGCTTTTGATGTAACAGTGGTGTACTTCACTTTTGTTGCGTGTAAAACTTCACAATTGACTGATTTTTCTCTTTTTGCTACTGATTGTGAACTGCTCATCCTTGATTCTTCTGAAGGTCCAATCATCGCCCGCAAGCCTATGGAAATACCTTCCTGCTCTCACTCATCCTCGTCCTTTTGACGTGAGTCAAGCCGAGGGTCGCTCGTCTATTTTCCCGGCTACTTGGACTAAAGTTAGGACGGTGTGATGTATTCCCGTCTCACCGAACCGCATAAAGACTGCAGTGGCGGAGCAAACTCTTAACCATGTCGTCTCGAAATGCTAGCCTCCACCAAATCCATATAACCATATAACTCAAAATCCGGTCCTTTGAATGTTCTGTCAAGTCTCTCTAGGACGTTTCTATCAACTCCACATCCCTGTTTATCTCAACTTACAAAGGCACGTAATGGGTTAAGTTCACATGTTATCGCACAATTCTAATTTCACCAAAGACATGCATGTAATCGGCTCTATCTATTTCACATCATCAACATTCAATACCGCAAATCTAGGAAATAGAGAAGAACTTGTACAAAAAATTTTAAAATTTGAGGGAAACGTGCTGACTCTATGCAGGTGCAGGAAAGTAAACGTGCTGACACAACGATTGACTCTCCCACCCCACACTTTTGAAATAAGTCATGTCCTCACGGCATGACTTAGACTCTAAACACACAATGCATGTAAACAACATGGAAAAGTAGAGAAAAGGGTTGGAACAATACTCCCCTTGGGTTCGGTCGGTGGCTGGTCAGACTCGGACGGGGTCCGGAAAAAAAAATCAGGCGCGGCCCGGTTCCATCTCGCCGAAACCTGGTCATGCGCTTGCATGGATTACCTTGTGCGATCACACAATCTCGACCACTGGCATGAAATCTTCGTGTGTTCGCACATATGGCCTTGTGCGCTCGCATGGTGTGCTTTGTGCGATCGCACAATTGTGACAAGTTGCATGAAATTCTTGTGCGATCGCACGACTTACTCTGCACGCTCACACTCCCAGCCTGCAGGCGACCATGCGAACGCATGGTATAAGCATGCAAACGCATGGTGCGCATTTGTTCCCTGCATTAAAATCATCTTCTTTCCCAAGTACAATGTGATGAATATGACTCAAAACTTAAATAAACGTAAACGACATAAAACTAAGAAAAATTGAAAGAATGACGGGCAGCCTCTCGGCAAGCGCCTTTGTTTTACGTCGTTGGTTGACGGTACCTCTTTAGGGATCACAAGTTAGGATCCCATGGGCGTGTGAGGTCAAACTTCGCCTCAGCTACTTCTTCAATCTGCCCCAAATCATCATGTATAGATGTGCTCGGATCTGCTCTCCATCGATCAGGCGGGTTCGCCTTCACATACTCTTCGGGTTGTTGAGGACATCTTGCTTATAGCTACTGGCCCAGTTGCATACATGGTCTCCTTTGGTAGGGCAGGGACTAGGGCACCAAGATCTGAGGTGTTTACTATGTCCGGCGGCTTCCTCGTCCATGGACGGTCGTCATCCCCAAGATGTAGAAATCTGATGTCTTTCCACCGAATGCAAGTGATAATAGGCCCGTGCCCATGTCAATTCTGGTCTTGGTGGAGAAGAGGAATGGCCATCCCAAAATGAGTGCTGGTGGCTTGTCGTCTCTAGCACCTCCCATCTGCAAGACTTAGAAATCTGCAGGAACAACAAGATCTCCTACTCGGAGGGTTAGGTCTTCAAGCAATCCAACAGGCCGAGTACATGACTTATCCCCTAGTTCTATTAACAATTTAGGCGGTTTTAAAGGGCCAAGTTTCAACGAACAATATAGAGAATAAGGCATGACATTAACAGCAGCACCCAAATCAATTAAGTAGTGATGTATCTGAGCCTCACCAATACCACATGTGACTGTCAAGGCACCTGGGTCCTTATTCTTTCCTGGCGGCGCCTCATGGCTCGTAGTGAGTGGGTGCTCCATCATGGGGCCGTTCTGCTTAGGCCTCGTCTCCAACCTACCTTCCAACTCGTCCTTGTCGGTCGTACGGCCTTTGGAAGCAACTACCTGCGTGGCACATGAAGAATCGTGAGTTTCGGACTTCTCGGCCACGAGGACCGAGCCTGGCCGGGCTGTGCCGAGTGTGTCCGGGTCGAGTGCCTTGGCCGGTTCTTCTTCTGGCATCAGCGGGCTGAAGTCTTTTGTAGGCTCGGTTGAATCTGAGCTAGGCTCTTCCATGCTGTCTATTGCCTTTGTGTCAACTGGTTCGAGCATCTTGTTTACCCAATATGCAGACTCTTTAAGTGCTGCGTCCACGTCCACTACTCCTACCATGCTGACATTTCCTTTTGGATTGGTCACTGTTTGGGACGGTAGCCTCCCCGGGTCTTTCCTCAGCTCGGACACGTCCTGGACCAAGTTAGACATGTGCTTGGACAGGTCGGCGATGGCCCCATCTGTTTTAGCCTGAAATTGATGCACTAAGGTGGCTAGGTCCTTCACGATGTCTTCCAACGACTTGCTCGATCTCTGCTGGTACTGGCCCGACCCATTGTGCCCTCCTTGTTGCTGACGATATGGGGGCCGGTAGTACTGCTGGGCCTGCTGAGGTGCGACTGGCTGTGCTGGCTCTCTTTGGGTGTGATTGTTCTGATTGTCGTTCCGCCAGTGCTGCCCGTTCGCCCCTTGCCTGGTCGCGGCTGCACCATACTGTCGGGCTGGCTCGGTCCAGTTGCCATAGTTTTGGTAGTTGCCTATTGCATTCACTTTGCCCTGGTCGTCCTCCACTATAGTTGGGAACTCGTCTGTTTTGTGTTCTGTGGCTGTACAAAAGCCGCATGGCTTGACTTGGACTGGCGGCCTTCTGATGACCTGCTGCATCATCTCTTTGAGCTTCTTGAGTTCTTTGGCCATAGCACTAAATGGGGGCTCAACGTTTGACACGTTCCTGGTTCTGCTGAACTCTTCTTCTTTGTTGGACTCATCCTGGAACCGTTCACTCTCGGCCACTGCCATGATCTTTTGTCGTACACCAGCTGGGGACAAGTTCATGGGGTTTCCTCCAGCCGAGGCATCTAGTAGCTTTCTGTAGAGTCACCGTAGGCCGTCAAGCATGTATTCCACGAGTAGCTTTTCGGGAAGTCCAAGGTTGCAGCAGCTCTGCTCCAAGGCATTGAACTTCTCCACGTATTCGTACATCGTCTCGTTGGGTCCTTGTCTGAGCTCTTGCAACTGCCTTCGGACCTGCATTGCTTTGCCTGTTGGGTAATACTTGTTGAGGAACTTCCTCTGCATCTGGTCCCATGTATAAATGCTACTAGAAGGCAAAGATAAAAACCAATCATTAGCAGAGTCTATGAGTGAAAAATAAAAAGCTTTTAATTTGAAGTCTTCCACTTCGACTCCGTATGGCTTGAGGTTCTGGCAGATGCCATGGTAGCGCTGCAGATGTGCCGTGGCTGATTCTCTCTTGGTTCCCGAGAACTTAGGCAAGTGATGAACGACTGCTGACAGATGCTCGTCGTCAGAGCAAATGTACAAATATTAATTTATAAGTCCGCTACTCGCGACTTCACTACTGGGTAGCAAGTGGTAAGTAGGGGTCGAACCCAAGGGAATTAGGGGGATAAGCTATTCTTTGAGGGAATTGTATAGCGAGGGAGCGTGTTTTTAGGTTGATTGAGGTTTTAATGCTAACAACTAAGTGATTGGTTGGTTGGTTTTGGTTTTTAGTGCGGAAAAGTAAATGACATAAAAGTAAATACTGAAAATAAACGAGAAGACTTACAGCGATTGTTGCGTGATCGGCAAGTCTTGCGGAACGTCAGCAGTTGACATTGTAGTTTATACTAAGAAAGTAAATGCAGGTGGTGTTTAAATCTAAGGAAAGTATTCGGTCTTAGGGGCCTTGTATCATAGTCGTTTATCATTGACCGCTAATGATCATACTAAGTGTTCAAAGATGAATCGAGGCTATTTCTAGCACAAGACTTGCAACATTGTTTAGAACACTTGTTCTATTTAGACTAACTCCTCCTTTCGAAGTATCTTAGCCTTATGTGCATCCATTTGATCTTCTGTTACGATCAACCAAATGGTGTTTTAGATAAGTCGAACTCCTCAGATAAGCTTTGCCCGCTAAAGCATCCACTTACCCGAGTATGTTCATGAACCCCACGGAAGAGCTTTGCCCGTTAAAGCATCCACTCAACCTTGGAAGTTCTAACCTAATATATGGCACATCGAACAAGTTTCGAACACAAAGATGCATTAAGAGTAGGGTCTAAAACATTTTATGATACAAGTACACCCCTTCAACCGAATGAAGAGTTTAGCTACGAATATCCATAGAGGTGGATACCATAGCTAAGTACTCGAGGGTTTTTGAAAGACATCAAGTAAAGGAGAATACTCAAGAACCAACAGGAGTATTCTCAAAAACTACTAGAATACTCAAGAACCAACAGGAGTATTATATATTTTTCACAAAAGCTTACAAAAGTGCCCATGATCTTAGAGAGATAAGTGAATTTGTGTTGTGTTGGGATGTTGATAACAAGTGAAGGAGGCTTGTATTTATAGCCAAGGAGGAGGGGAGGATGTGGTGAGGATGAGAACACATGGCATCATCCCATGGAGGGAGCTCAAAGCCGCCGGTCACATGGGGGGAAGGGAGGAGCCGCCCCCCATGAGTCTTCATTCCCCAAAAGCCGCCGATCATCTAGAGGGGGGAAGAGGTTTTGTGAGTTTTGTGAGGTTTTCACAAAACTATCGGTTCATTTCTGCTCCGGACTGACTCTGGTTGCTCTTTGGTTGGACTTGTTTTGAGTGATTCCATGTCAGGATCTTGAGATTTCTTCAGTCGGCATCTGGTCGTGACCTTGGAATGACTCGTAATATATTTTCCGCTTAAAAACTCCTCCTTAGCCTGTATTCTCTCTAGACTCCAAAATACCCTGTAGATAAATATCAGAACTAACAAGCAAAAGTTAAATAGACAAATAGTCTAATTTGGTGGGTTTAACTGTGTTTATGATTCATATAATTATGGTCCATCAGATCACCCCACACTTTTAGTTGTTCGTCCCGAACAATGCTATTAAAGGGCGGCACACTATCTAAGTAAACTTTTAAAATATGAAAGTGAGACTGTGGGACTAGATTTATCCTAATTCATGCATTACTACTTATTACCAAATTAAACCGTGTAAATAAATAGAAGAAACTTGATACTTGTACCTCCGTGCCGAGATGCAAATTAATTCGGATGTTTCGGGAGATAGCCCTTTTTAGGCTCCTGGACTGCATTCTCGGGACCGTCTCGTACTATATGGTTTCCTTATAGCTTTCTCTAGCACGTGATTCGGTTCGGGTTTCACTGAGTTGAGCCTTTTTTATTTCTTTTTGGCGAGGGACAGCTTTTTTGTAGTGAATCGGCTTTTGGCCTTTGATTTGACTCTTTGAGTACTTCACTTTTGTTCGGTTAAAACCTTCACAACTTTGGCCTTTGGCCTTTGATTAGCTTCTTTGAGCTTTTGCTTTTTTGTGGCTTACTAGTCCATTTTCTCAAGCCTTTTTGGGAGGTCCAATCATCGCCCGCGAGCATATGGAAATACCTCCCCGCTCTCTCTCATCCTTGCCGTTTCGCGCGGGTCAAGATGAGGGTCGCTCATCTATTTTCCCGGCTACTAGGACTAGAGATAGGACGGTTTGATTCCCGTCCCGCCTTTTTTTTGCATAAACGCTGCATGGCGGAGATGACTTCAATCTTCACTGAAACCCGAAGTTCAGCCTCCACTGACTTCGAAAACCATATAGTTAGATTCGATCCTTCGATTGCTTGCCAAGCCTCTCTAGGGCATTTTCTATCAACTCCACATCCCCTGTTTATCTCAGCCAAAGGGACAAATGAGAAGTTACATTCTAAGTTTTTAGACAGTTGAATTTTCACAAGGTAAATGCATGAATTTAGATCTATCTTTTTCACATTCTCAAGTTCATATTTTCAAAAAGATAATATTAAGGGAAAAGGAAAAAGAAAAACATATGTGCAACGGCAGTTCTCACCCCACACTTTTGAACGAAGGCATTCTTTACGAAATGACTTACTTCAAAAGCCATGCAAGCAGACATTTACGAGAAGGAAATGACTTTTAAGGAAAAGGGAAGAACAGAACTCCCTTTAAAGTGTCGAGCGGACGACATGGCATGAGGCTGGATAATCGAGGGAGTTCGGCTGGGGCCTTGAACTCTTGGCATAGGCCTGGCTGGCTTGATGTTGCACCCATAACTGATTCCTGAATAGTCATTTCATTCTATGCACCAAGTGGGTGAGAGCGACTTATTGGTAAAAACTAAATGACAGAAAATAAAAGTACTGAAAGTAAGATAGGTGTCGGGTTACCTCCCGACCAGTGCCTTTGTTTAACGTCGTTGGCTCGACGCATGGGGATCACTGGTTTGGATCCCATGGGTGGCTCAGGTCGTATTTCGCCACTGTTCCTGTGTTGATTCTTGCCTTGACTCTTCCTGATTTCTTGCTTGGGTTAGAACTCCATGGTTTTGGTGTTTTTTCTTTCCATTGTTTCTGAGAGGGTGAGGAACTTGTGACCATAGCTGCTGGTCTTGTTACTCCTTCGGTTTCTTTTGGAAAGTCAGAAATCTGTGTAACGCGATCTGAGATAGGTATAATTTTTGGCGGTTTCTTTGTATCCGTGCGGCTATTATCAATGTAGAAATTTGCGATTTTGCCGCCGAACTTAAGCGATAATGAGCCCTTGCCCACATCGATTCTTGCTTTAGTAGCGTAGAGGAATGGTCGTCCCAATATTATTGTTGGAGAGTCGTCTTCGCTGGTCTCTCCCGTTTGTATTACATAAAAGTCTGCAGCAACGACTAGCTCTGCCACATGGAGTATTACATCTTCCAGCACTCCAACCGGACGGATGCACGATTTATCTCCTAGCTCGATATTTGACCTGGGTGGTTTCAATGGACCAAGTCCTAATAAGTAATATAAGGAGGAAGGCATGGTGTTGACAGCAGCCCCAAGATCGACTAAGCACTTATGAATCTGGGTTTCACCAATATCGCAGGTGACTGTGAAGGTCCCTGGGTCTTTATCTCTTTCCGGTTGTGACTCTCGATCTGAAGTGAGGGCTCTTTCTATTGTCGGGCCATTCTGCCCATTCCTTAGCTTAGGATTTGTATAATCGGACCCCTTAATATTTTGCTTCGAAGCATAAATATTAGTTGGGGAGTCCCACCTTAAATTGTTATTGTCATCCCATCCAGGTGCTGGTATGTCAGAGTGTATGATTGGCGGTGGTGATATGCAAACGGTGAATGCATATCGTCCATTGTCAGCATGCGTGAGCCATGTTTTGCCATCATTGGGTCGGTCATCCTCTTGATTCCAATCAGAACGACGCCTACGGGTGAAGTGTTTGTTGGTAAGTTTGTAAGTTGGGAATCGTACTACTTCTCCCAGTGTCGCCTTTATGTTTGACCTCTTTATCATGCTAATATTTGCCTTTGGATTTCGGATGGTTTGTTAAGGAAGTCTGTCAGGTTCATTAGTGAGTGTTGATATTGCGGTGGCGAGCTGGGACATTTGTTTGGTCAATTCTGAAATTGCCCCGTCAGTTTTTGCCTGGTATTGGTGTAGCGAAGTACCCAATTGATTTATGCTTCCTGCGAGCTCCTTCATTGTGTCATCGAGCGACTTGGTTGGTTCTTGCAGATTGTTCGGGCCGGTTTGGTACTGATTTGGTCCTCTTTGCTAATATTGGCCTGCTGATGGAGCATTCTAGTTATACTGTCGGTGGGGGGGTTGGTAGAATGACTGAGCTAGTTGAGGGACAGCTGGTTGTGCTTCCTTCTGAGGATAGTTGTTGTTACGCCAGCTCGGGTTGGTTGTTTGACCATACTGTCTATTTTGTCCGGCTCTGTCGTTGTTGTTGTTGTTATATCCTTGGTATCCTCCCACTGCATTCACTTCTGCCGGTTCCTCTTCTATTATTGTCGGGCATGCGTCAGTTTTGTGGTCTGTAGAACCACAAAACTCGCAAGGTTTTACTGGAATTGGCTGCCTTCGTAGGATCTGAATCATCATCTCCTTTAACTGTTTCATCTCTTCAGGCATAGAGCTCATCGGTGTTTCAGCTCTTGCCACATTCTTTGTTCGGGAAAATTCTTCCTGCCGAGTTGTCTCTTCTCTAAATCGGGCATTTTCAGCAACATTGGTGATGAGATCCCTTATGCCACTTAATGATAGATTCATCATGGATCCTCCAGCTGAGGCATCCAGGAGCATTTTGTCTAAGGGTCTTAATCCATCAATGAGATACTCGACGGTGAGTTTCTCAGGCAGTCCAAGGGTAGAGCAGCTTCTCTCCAGGCGGATGAACTTTTCCAGGTAATCGTACATGGTTTCATTGGGTCCTTGCTTGATGTCTTGTAGTTGCCTTCGTACTTGCATCGCCCATCCTGCCGGGTAATATTTGTCCAGGAATTTCTTTTGCATCTGAGCCCATGTTCTGATGCTACCGGAAGGCAATGAAAGGAACCAATCGTTTGCCGCGTCAATGAGGGAAAAGTAGAACGCTTTTAACTTGAAGTCGTCTACGTTCACGCCATTCGGTTTTAAGTTTTGGCAAATACCATGTAAGTGCTGGAGATGAGTCATTGCTGATTCTCCACGTGTTCCTGAGAATTTTGGTAAGTTGTGGGCCACTGAAGTGTTGATGATGATATTTTCCAGTTCAGGGCCTTCGTGAATGCACCATGGCTGGTTTCTGAAATACGGTGCTGAGAGTTCTTCCATAGTAGGTTCGCGGAAATTGTTGTTATCCCCGTAGTAGTTATCGAAAGCGGGTTCTCGTCTCGGCACTTGTCGAGGTTGAGGGGGTGGTGGATATCTAGGGGGTTGTACTGGACCAGCTGCATTTCGGTCCTCGGGTGGTTCTTGGTTTCTTCTGATTGCCTCCCTATCACGAGCTCTTCTATTTCTGATGAGTTATTCCGGATCGTCCACAAATGGAAGTGGCACCTCATCATTTCGATCGTATAGGTTTATCTCTTCGTCATCCTGGTAGTCATGGTGGCTTCCTTCGCGAGACATGGTTGTTTCGAAGCGAGTATCGATTCAAAGAACTTATCCGATTAATTAACTAATTCCCCGTCAACGGCGCCAATTTGACAGATGCTCGTCGTTAGAGCAAATGTACTAATATTAATTTATAAGTCCGCTACTCGCGACTTCACTACTGGGTAGCAAGTGGTAAGTAGGGGTCGAACCCAAGGGAATTAGGGGGATAAGCTATTCTTTGAGGGAATTGTACAGCGAGGGAGCGTGTTTTTAGGTTGATTGAGGTTTTAATGCTAACAACTAAGTGATTGGTTGGTTGGTTTTGATTTTTAGTGCGGAAAAGTAAATGACATAAAAGTAAATACTGAAAATAAACGAGAAGACTTACAGCGATTATTGCGTGATCGACAAGTCTTGCGGAACGTCAGCAGTTGACATTGCAGTTTATACTAAGAAAGTAAATGCAGGTGGTGTTTAAATCTAAGGAAAGTATTCGGTCTTAGGGGCCTTGTATCATAGTCGTTTATCATTGACCGCTAATGATCATACTAAGTGTTCAAAGATGAATCGAGGCTATTTCTAGCACAAGACTTGCAACATCGTTTAGAACACTTGTTCTATTTAGACGAATTCCTCCTTTCGAAGTATCTTAGCGTTATGTGCATCCATTTGATCTTCTGTTACGATCAACCAAATGGTGTTTTAGATAAGTCGAACTCCTCAGACAAGCTTTGCCCGCTAAAGCATCCACTTACCCGAGTATGTTCACGAACCCCACGGAAGAGCTTTGCCCGTTAAAGCATCCACTCAACCTTGGAAGTTCTAACCTAATATATGACACATCGAACAAGTTTCGAACACAAAGATGCATTAAGAGTAGGGTCTAAAACATTTTATGATACAAGTACACCCCTTCAACCGAATGAAGAGTTTAGCTACGAATATCCATAGAGGTGGATACCATAGCTAAGTACTCGAGGGTTTTTGAAAGACAGTAAGTAAAGGAGAATACTCAAGAACCAACAGGAGTATTCTCAAAAACTACTAGAATACTCAAGAACCAACAGGAGTATTATAGATTTTTCACAAAAGCTTACAAAAGTGCCCAAGATCTTATAGAGATAAGTGAATTTGTGTTGTGTTGGGATGTTGATTACAAGTGAAGGAGGCTTGTATTTATAGCCAAGGAGGAGGGGAGGATGTGGTGAGGATGAGAACACATGGCATCATCCCATGAAGGGAGTTCAAAGCCGCCGGTCACATGGGGGGGAAGGGAGGAGCCGCCCCCCATGAGTCATCCTTCCCCAAAAGCCGCCGGTCATCTAGAGGGGGGAAGAGGTTTTGTGAGTTTTGTGAGGTTTTCACAAAACTATCGGTTCATTTCTGCTCCGGACTGACTCTGGTTGCTCTTCGGTTGGACTTGTTTTGAGTGATTCCATGTCAGGATCTTGAGATTTCTTCAGTCGGCATCTGGTCGTGACCTTGGAATGACTCGTAATATATTTTCCGCTTAAAAACTCCTCCTTAGCCTGTATTCTCTCTAGACTCCAAAATACCCTGTAGATAAATATCGGAACTAACAAGCAAAAGTTAAATAGACAAACAGTCTAATTTGGTGGGTTTAACTTGTTTATGATTCATATAATTATGGTCCATTAACTGCCGTGTTGATGGCTATAGCTTCGAGTTCTGGCCCTTCGTAGATGCACCAAGATTGATCTCAGAAGTTGGGGGCTGATAGCTCCCCCATGGTGGGCTCCTGATCATCGTACTCCTCGTAATACTCATTGTCGTAGAAGACTGGCTGACGTGGCTGTTGGAGCTGAGGTCGTAGAGCGACCGGTGGTTGTCGTCTCGGTTGTACCGGTGGAACCTGCTGTTAGATCGGGTGCTGGTGTGGTGGAAGCAACGGGTATTGTTGGAGTGGTGGTGGCTGGTTTTGGAATGGTTGGACCGGTTGGTATTGTTGAGGGAGTTGTCTTGGGGCATCCCCCCTGATTCCTCCGTTCTGGCCCATCGGGTCTTGCTCTTCGTGTTATGGAAGTCCACCTTCCATATCTCGGATGACCTGTTCGACTTCTTCGTTATGGCTATTGTCGCCAACCCGGCTACCTGCATGGGACATGGAACACGAGTAGCAATGCACAAGATAGGAAACTAAAAGAAAAGGAAATAACTAATTTAGAAACTAAGAAAGAACAAGCGTCACCGTGCGTAGATGGTTACTTGTTGTTCTGTAAAAAGGAAACAATTGGGTGTGAGCAGATTGTTAAGGTGCGAGCAAACAAAAGGTTGTGATTCAATATGAGAAAACATTTGGTCTAGGGCTTTTCTATTGTGACTTAGTTTATCATCGACTTCTAATGATCTAATCTTATGTTCTTAAGTGTGGTTTCTCCGGGTCAGTTGATGGACCATAATTGTATGAATCATAAACACAGTTAAACCCACCAAATTAGACGCTTTGTCTATTTAACTTTTGCTTGTTAGTTCTGATATTTATCTACAGGGTATTTTGAAGTCTAGAGAGAATACAGGCTAAGGAGGAATTTTAAAGCTGAAAATGAATTACGAGTCATTCCAGGTCACGACCAATTTCTGACTTTCAAGAACCTGACGTGGAATCACTCAAAACAAGTCCAACCGAAGAGCAACCAGAGTCAGTCCGGAGCTGAAAGGACTGATGGCTTTTTGGGATGAGACTCACAAAACTCAAACTCACTCTCCTTCCTCCATGTGGCCGGCGGCTAAAGCCACAAGCCACTCCTTCTCCTCCATGTGGCCGGTGGCTAAGGGAGAGGTGACATCACCCGATGGCTTTGAGCTCCTCCTCCCATTTTGTGCCATGTGTTGTGATCTAGATCCTTCCCTTGGCTATAAATAGAGCTCATCCCTTCCCTTTGTAAATCATCCCAAAATCCTCATTTCAAAACATCATCCATCACAAAGCTCTAGCTTCTCTCTAGATTTTGGGCACTACTCTTGTAAACACTAGTTTTAAATCTATAATACTCCTGTTCGTTCTTGAGTATTCTAGTTGTTCTTGAGTTTACTCCTGTTGGTTCTTGAGTATTCTCCCTTTACTTTACTGTCTTTTGAAAACGTTCAAGTACTTAGCTATGATATCCACCTCTATGGATATTTGTAGCTAAACCCTTCATTCGGTTGAAGGGGTGTACTTGTGTCATAAAATGTTTTAGGCCCTACTCTTAATGCCTCTATGTGTTCAAAACTTGTTCTATGTGCCACATATTAGGTTAGAACTTCCAAGGTTGACTGGATGCTTGGAATGGCAAAACTCTTCCGTGGGGTTCGTAAACATACTCGGATAAGTGGATGCTTGGAATGGCAAAGCTTATCTGAGAAGTTTGACCTCTTTAAAACACCATTTGGTTGATCGGGAATGATTGATCAAATGGATGCACATAAGGCTAATATACCTTGGAATGGGGTGTTAGTCTAAATAGAACAAGTGCTCTATGTCTTGGAATGGACTAGACAGTGTGGCAAATCAAGTTCTTGGAACGGCCTTGATACACTTTTGAATACTTAGTATGATCATTAGAGGTCAATGATAAACAGATTATGATACAAGGCCCCTAAAACCGAATACTTTCCTTAACGTAAAACATCACCTGCACTTTACATTCAGTCTAAATATCAACTGCTTACTTTTCGCAAGACTTGCCCTTCAAGCAACCCACTCTCTGTAAGTCTTCTTTTTTTCAAGCAATTACTTTCAGTACTTTACTTTCAGTACTTTACTTTCTGCACTAAAATCACGACCAACCCACTTACTTTTCTGTACTAAAACTAAAACCAACAACCAACCACTCAATTTTCATCACTAAAACCTCAATCCACCTAAAATCACGCTCCCTTTCAGTACATTCCTCAAAGAACAACTATCCCCCTAATTCCCTTGGGTTCGACCCCTACTTACCACTTGCTACCCAATAGTGAAGTCACGAGTAGCGGACTTATAAATATATTCTTGACTTTTGCACACGACGACTGTGCATCCGTCAAAATTGGCGCCATTGCCGTGGAATTAGAGTTAGCAATTAACAATCGGATAAGTGTTCTTTGAATCGGTACTCGCTTCAATACAACCATGTCTCGCGAAGGAAGCCACCATGACTACCAGGATGACGACGAGATAAACCTGTACGATCGAAATGATGAGGTGCCACTTCCATTTGTCGACGATCCGGAACAACTCATCTGAAACAGAAGAGCTCGTGATAGGGAGGCCATCCGAAGAAACCAAGGACCACCCGAGGACCGAAATGAAGCTGGTCCAGTACAACAACCCCCTAGATATCCACCACCCCCTCATCCTCGACAAGTGCCAAGACGAGAACCCGTTTTTGACAACTACTATGGGGATAACAACAACTTCCACGAACCTACTATGGGAGAACTCTCGGCACCAGATTTCAGAAACCAGCTGTGGTGCATTTACGAAGGCCCTGAACTGGAAGACATCGCTATCAACACTTCAGTGGCCCACAACTTGCCAAAATTCTGAGGAGCACGTGGAGAATTAGCAACAACTCATCTCCAACGCTTACATGGTATTTGCCAAAACTTAAAACCGAATGGCGTAAACGTAGACGACTTCAAGTTAAAGGCGTTCTACTTTTCCCTCATTGACGCGGCAAACGACTGGTTCCTTTCATTGCCTTCCGGTAGCATCAGAGCATGGGCTCAGATGCAAAAGAAATTCCTGGACAAATACTACCCTGTAGGAAGAGCAATGCAAGTAAGGAGGCAATTGCAGGACATCAAGCAAGGGCCCAATGAACCCATGTACGACTACCTGGAAAAGTTCAACCGCCTGGAGAGAAACTGCTATACCCTTGGACTGCCAGAGAAACTCATAATCGAGTACCTCATTGATGGATTAAGGCCCTTAGACAAAATGCTTCTGGATGCCTCAGCTGGAGGATCCATGATGAATCTATCACTGAGTGGCATAAGGAATCTCATCACCGACGTTGCTGAAAATGCCCGATTTAGAGAAGAGACAACTCGGCAGGAAGAATTTTCCCGAACAAAGAATGTGGCAAAAGCTGAAACACCGATGAACTCTATGCCAGAAGAGATGAAACAAATGAAGGAAATGATGATTCAGATCCTACGAAGACAACCAATTCCAGTAAAGCCTTGCGAATTTTGTGGTTCTACGAACCACAAAACTGACGAATGTCCGACATTAATAGAAGAGGAACCGGTAGAAGTAAATGCAGTGATAGGATATCAAGGATACAATAACAACGAAAAAAATGAACCGAGCCGACAGAATGGTCAAGCAACCAACCCGAGCTGGCGAAATAACAGCTATTCTCAAAAAGAAACACAACCAGCTGTCCCTCAACTAGCCCAGTCATTCTACCAACCGCTCCACCAATAGTACAACCAGAACGCCCCACCAGCAGGCTAATACCAACAAAAGGGACCAAACCAGTACCAAGCAAGCTCGAGCAATCATCAAGGACCAAACAAGTCACTTGAGGACATAATGATGCAATTGTCAGGTACTGTGCAGCAGTTGAATACTACTATACATCAAAACCAAGCCGAAACAAAGGGAGAATTATCGGACTTGAAGAAGCACATCTCCCAACTCGCTGCCTCAGTGTCCGCACTCACTAATGAGCCCGGCAGACTCCTTTCACAAACCATTCAAAACCCGCAGGAAAATGTGAATGCCGTGACTCTTAGGAGTGGAAAAACGCTTGTCGGCAAACCTATAGAGCAAGAGGAGGACAAAGACCCAAGGTTGCCCGGAGAAGAGCAAATGAGGCCCGAGTCTCTCGAAACTCTAGAGGAAGACGCGGCCGATAAAGATGACGACATGTTTGAGGAATGGCGGGACGTGACCAACGAAGAAAGGAATACGTCCGAGGATCGCAGGCCTGACCCGGAACCAGCAGCCAGCCTGGTTCCAATGTCTAAAGAGCACGAGGAGCGCCCGGTGCCCAGAACCGAGACCCCCAAAGTCAGCACAACGCTTCCATTTCCAGTACCTACTCGTGTGCAAAAACAACATGTCATGGATGAAGATGTGTTTGAATTATTCAGCAAGGTCGAAATAAACATCCCCCTCTTGGAAGCCATCAAGCAAATTCCTCGATATACTAAGTTTTTAAAAGAACTTTGCACCAACCGGAGGAGGAGTACTAGATATGATCAAGAGCTAATGAGTAGGAACGTATCGGCCGTCATACAACGAAAAGTGCCCCCAAAATGTGGCGATCCGGGAACTTACACCATTCCATGCACAATTGGCAACATCCGGATCGAGAACTGCATGCTAGACCTTGGAGCATCAATCAACGTTCTTCCCTTCTCTATCTACTCATGCCTTGGGATTGGACCGCTCGAACCCACCGGTCTCACTATTCAACAGGCAGATCGGTCGTGCAAACAGCCCGAGGGGAAAATAGAAGACGTCCTGGTTCAAGTAGGCGAATTGGTGTTTCCAGCAGACTTCTACGTCTTAAAAATGGAGAATGGCGGACCTACAGATCATGCACCCATCCTTCTCGGCCGTCCATTTCTCAAAACATCAAAAATGAAGATAGACTGTGGAAGTGGAATGCTCTCAATGGAGGTAGAAGGAGAGGTCTTCAGTTTCGACATATTCCGAGCAATGAAGCACCCCATGGAATTCGAGGAAGTACACGCTCTTGATACTTTGGACGACCTGGTCCAAGAAATTCAGCCAGAGCAAGAAGCAGATCCCTTGGAAGCCATACTCAATGGAGCCAAAAACTCTTACGAATTGACCAAAAGCTTGCATGAAACGGTGGCCCACTTAACAATCTCAGAACCTCTCACACCAGAATATGAAGTAAACGAGGTAAAATTATTCAAATCAAATACTTTTCTACCCTTAGTGATGCAAGCTCCTAAGATAGAATTGAAGCCCCTGCCCGGGCATCTGAAGTACGCCTTCCTAGGGGATAATAACACACTTCCAGTAATAATCAAGAGTGGCTTGGAAGCAGGCCAGGAACAGAGTTTGATAAAAGTGCTGAAACAACACAAGTTGGCTATTGGATGGACTCTGGCCGACTTGAGAGGAGTCATCCCGGCTGTATGCATGCACCGTATTCTACTTGAGGATGGAGCAAAGCCATCAAGAGAGCCTCAACGACGACTCAACCCAATCATGATGGAGATCGTCCAAAAGGAAATACAAAAGCTACTAGATGCGGACGTTATCTATCCCATATCAGATAGCCAATGGGTGAGTCCTGTCCACGTGGTCCCAAAGAAAAGTGGGATCACGGTCGAGGTAGATGCCGAAGAAAAAATGGTAACAACAAGGATCAAGAACGGCTGGAGAATGTGCATCGACTACAGGAAATTAAACGCCGTCACAAGAAAAGACCATTTCCCTCTACCATTCATCGATCAAATGCTAGACCGACTGGCAGACAAGCCATATTTTTGCTTCTTGGACGGGTTCTCAGGCTACAACCAGATCCCCATAGCACCTAAGGACCAAGAGAAGACTACATTCACCTGCCCATTCGGTACATTCGCCTTCAGAAGAATGTCGTTCGGCCTATGCAATGCCCTGGGGACTTTTCAAAGGGTAGTAACCAGCATCTTTTCAGACATAATCGGAGAATTCATTGAAGTCTTCATGGACGACTTCACCATCTATGGAGACACATTCGACGCTTGCTTAAGTAATTTGAGCACGGTTTTGGCACGATGCGTTTCCATGAACTTAGTGCTCAATTACGAGAAGTGCCACTTCATGGTAACACACGGAATAGTCTTAGGACATATCGTCTCACAAAAAGGCATGGAAGTGGACAAAGCAAATATCGAACTGATCACGACTCTACCATACCCATCCACGGTCCGAGACATCCAATCATTCCTAGGCCATGCAGGATTCTACCGACGATTCATCAAAGACTTCTCCAAAAAGGCATTGCCTCTATCCACTCTTCTCCAAAAAGAAGTTCCTTTTGAATTCACCAATGCATGCAAGGAGGCCTTTGATGATTTGAAGAAAGCCCTCACTAGCACACCTATCATCCAAACGCCAAATTGGGAACTACCGTTCGAAATCATGTGCGACGCGAGCAACTTTGCTGTGGGAGCAGTTCTCGGCCAAAAGATTGATAAGAAAGCGGGTGTGATCTACTACGCCTCACGAACCCTAGATTCTGCCCAACGAAACTACTCAACCACCGAGAAGGAACTCTTGGCAGTGATATTCGCTCTAGAAAAATTCAGATCCTATTTGCTTGGAGCAAAAGTGATAGTTTATTCTGACCATGCTTCCATCCGTTACCTGATGAAGAAGAAGAAGGCGAAGCCAAGACTCATTCGATGGATATTACTGCTGCAAGAATTCGATGTGGAAATAAGGGACAAAAAGGGGATCGAGAATACTGTGGCCCACCTAAGCAGGATTGTCCGAAAGGAAGAAGAAGGGCACATAACTGAGTCATTTCCAGACGAGCATCTCTATGCAGTCTCAACCAAGGTGCCATGGTATGCCTCAATCGTCAACTACCTTGTAGGAGGTACATTTCCTCCTTCTTTTACTAAAGCACAATGTATGAAACTTAGGCATGATGCTAAACATTACTTGTGGGATGATCCTTATTTGTGGAAAATAGGAGCAGACCAAATACTTAGGAGATGCATCCCAGATAATGAAATAGACTCTATTATTAGCTTCTGCCATGAGTTTGCATGTGGAGGACACTTCGGGCCTAGGAGAACCGCTAGAAAAATCCTAGATAGCGGCTTCTTTTGGCCAAGCATGTTTAGAGATGCCTATGAGAAGTGTAAAAATGCGATAAGTGCCAAAGAGTAGGAAATGTGTCAGCTAAAAATGAGATGCCTCAAGTACCCATACTAGTCAACGATGTTTTCGACATTTGGGGTATTGACTTTATGGGACCATTCCCAGTATCATGTGGTTATACTTATATTCTAGTCGCTGTAGATTATGTGTCAAAATGGGTAGAGGCTAAGGCCACAAGGTATGACGATGCAAAAACTGTCATAGACTTTCTACGCACTAACCTGTTTTGTAGGTACGGGGTACCCAAGGCCATAATAAGCGACCAAGGAACTCATTTCTGCAACCGCATGATGGCTGCTACCTTAAAACGCTACCATGTCCACCACCGGACGTCCACGGCATATCACCCCCAAACCAATGGTCAAGCAGAGATCTCCAACCGCGAAATCAAAAGAATTTTAGAAAAAATGGTAAAGCCAGGTAGAAAAGATTGGAGTCAGAGGCTAGATGAAGCTCTTTGGGCTTATCGAACGGCATACAAGACGCCAATTGGAACCTCCCCCTTTCGGCTTGTTTATGGGAAGGCATGCCACCTTCCGGTGGAATTAGAACATAAGGCCTATTGGGCGCTCAAGCATTGCAATCCAGATTTAAAGGCTGCCGGACTGGATAGGAAGCTTAATCTGTGTGAGCTTGAGGAATTACGGCTTGAGGAATTGCGGCTTGAGGCCTATGAAGGGCAAACGGACTACAAAGCGCGGACCAAATTGTATCATGACAAATTCATCCTCCGACGCTCATTTGAGGAGGGACAACAAGTGCTGGTCTTCTCCTCGCGACTGAAATTGATGCCCGGGAAGCTTAAATTTAGATGGACCGGCCCTTTCAGTATAACTAAGGTATTCAACCATGGGGCAGTTGAGTTGGAAAGCCCGGACAATGAAAGAAGATTCACGGTAAATGGGCAGCGAGTCAAACATTACCGCGGCAAGGTCGACTTAACTCCGCTAAACTATGACCTAGCCGTACCTCCAGACATTGTAAATACCGCTGATCTCAACGCACTAATTCATGACCAACCAAAAGAAACCATGAGAATAACAAGATTAGCAGCTATGGTCAAAGGTCCCTCGCCTCCTCAGAAACAATGGAAGGAGAAACCACCAAAACTATGGAGTTCTAACCCAAGCATATCATCTCACAAGAAATCAGGAAGAGTCAAGGCTAGAATCAACGCAGGAGCTGCGGCAAAATTCAACCTGAGCCGCCCATGGGATCCAAACCTGTGATCCCCATGCGTCGAGCCAACGACGTTAAACAAAGGCACTGGTCGGGAGGTAACCCGGCACCTATCTTACTTTCAGTAATTTTCTTTTCTGTCATTTAGTTTTTACAATGAGTCGCTCTCACCCACTTTTTGTATAGAAGGAATGACCCCTTGTAGGAATCAATTTTTAGAGCAAGATCAGATCAGCCAGGCAGCTTCCAAGAAATTACCGGGCCCACGCTAAGAGTTCAAGGCCCCAGCCGAACTCCCTCGATTATCCAGCTCAAGCTATGATGTTCCACGACACGACACAGTAAAAGGGAGTTCAGTTCTTCTCTTTTCCTTAATGTCATTTCCTTCTCTTGTATATAATTGCATGCCTTTTGAACTAAGTCGTGCTGAAAGGCACGCCTTCGTTCAAAAGTGTGGGGTGAGAACCGCCTGTGTACATAGTTAACATGCTTTTTCTTTTTCCTTTTCCCTTAATATTATCTTTTTGAAAATATGAACTTGAGAATGTGAAAAGATAGATCTAAATTCATGCATTTACCTTGTGAAAATTCAACTGTTTAAAAACTTAGAATGTAACTTCTCATTTGTCCCTTTGTGCTGAGATATACAGGGGATGTGGAGTTGATATAAACTGCCCTAGAGAGGCTTGGCAAGCAATCGAAGGATCGAATCTAACTATATGGTTTTCGAAGTCAGTGGAGGCTGCACTTCGGGTTTCAGTGAAGATTGAAGTCATCTCCGCCGTGTAGCGTTTATGCAAGAGGCGGGACGGGAATCAAACCGTCCTATCTCTAGTCCTAGTAGCCGGGAAAATAGATGAGCGACCCTCATCTTGACCCGCGCGAAAAGGCAAGGATGAGAAAGAGTGGGGAGGTATTTCCATATGCTCGCGGGCAATGATTGTACCTCCCAAAAAGGCTGAGAAAATGGACTAGCAAGTCACAAAGAAGCAAAAGCTCAAAGAAGCTAATCAAAGGCCAAAGGCCAAAATTGTGAAGGTTTTAACCGAACAAAAGTGAAGAAACTCCAACTCAATATCAAAGGCCAAAGGCCGATTCACTACAGAAGCTGTCCCTCGCCAAAAAGAAATCAAAGTACTCAACTCAGTGAAACCCGAACCGAATCACGTGCTAGAGAAAGCTACAAGGAAACCATATAGTACGAGTCGATCCCGAGAATGCAGTCCAGGAGCCTAAAAAGGGCTATCTCCCGAAACATCCGAATTAATTTGCCTCTCGGCGCGAAGGTACAAGTATCAAGTTTCTTCTAAGTATTTACACGGTTTAGTTTAGTAATAAGTAAGTAATGCATGAATTAAGATAAATCTAGTCCCACAGTCTCACTTTCATATTTAAAAGTTTTTACTTAGATTGTGTGCCGCCCTTTAAAAAGCATTGTTCGGGACGAACAACTAAAAGTGTGGGGTGATCTGATGGACCATAATTGTATGAATCATAAACACAGTTAAACCCACCAAATTAGACGCTTTGTCTATTTAACTTTTGCTTGTTAGTTTCGATATTTATCTACAGGGTATTTTGAAGTCTAGAGAGAATACAGGCTAAGGAGGAATTTTAAAGCTGAAAATGAATTACGAGTCATTCCAGGTCACGACCAATTTCTGACTTTCAAGAACCTGACGTGGAATCACTCAAAACAAGCCCAACCGAAGAGCAACCAGAGTCAGTCCGGAGCTGAAAGTACCGATGGCTTTTTGGGATGGGACTCACAAAACTCAAACTCACTCTCCTTCCTCCATGTGGCCGGCGGCTAAAGCCACAAGCCACTCCTTCTCCTCCATGTGGCCGGCGGCTAAGGGAGAGGTGACATCACCCGATGGCTTTGAGCTCCTCCTCCCATTTTGTGCCATGTGTTGTGATCTAGATCCTTCCCTTGGCTATAAATAGAGCTCATCCCTTCCCTTTGTAAATCATCCCAAAATCCTCATTTCAAAACATCATCCATCACAAAGCTCTAGCTTCTCTCTAGATTTTGGGCACTACTCTTGTAAACACTTGGTTCTTGAGTATTCTAGTTGTTCTTGAGTTTACTCCTGTTGGTTCTTGAGTATTCTCCCTTTACTTTACTATCTTTCGAAAACCTTCAAGTACTTAGCTATGATATCCACCTCTATGGATATTCGTAGCTAAACCCTTCATTCGGTTGAAGGGGTGTACTTGTGTCATAAAATGTTTTAGGCCCTACTCTTAATGCCTCTATGTGTTCAAAACTTGTTCTATGTGCCACATATTAGGTTAGAACTTCCAAGGTTGAGTGGATGCTTGGAATGGCAAAACTCTTCCGTGGGGTTCGTAAACATACTCGGATAAGTGGATGCTTGGAATGGCAAAGCTTATCTGAGAAGTTTGACCTCTTTAAAACACCATTTGGTTGATCGGGAATGATTGATCAAATGGATGCACATAAGGCTAATATACCTTGGAATGGGGTGTTAGTCTAAATAGAACAAGTGCTCTATGTCTTGGAATGGACTAGACAGTGTGGCAAATCAAGTGCTTGGAACGGCCTTGATACACTTTTGAATACTTAGTATGATCATTAGAGGTCAATGATAAACAGATTATGATACAAGGCCCCTAAAACCAAATACTTTCCTTAACGTAAAACATCACCTGCACTTTACATTCAGTCTAAATATCAACTGCTTACTTTTCGCAAGACTTGCCCTTCAAGCAACCCACTCTCTGTAAGTCTTCTTTTTTTCAAGCAATTACTTTCAGTACTTTACTTTCAGTACTTTACTTTCTGCACTAAAATCACGACCAACCCACTTACTTTTCTGTACTAAAACTAAAACCAACAACCAACCACTCAATTTTCATCGCTAAAACCTCAATCCACCTAAAATCACGCTCCCTTTCAGTACATTCCTCAAAGAACAACTATCCCCCTAATTCCCTTGGGTTCGACCCCTACTTACCACTTGCTACCCAATAGTGAAGTCACGAGTAGCGGACTTATAAATATATTCTTGACTTTTGCACACGACGACTGTGCATCCGTCATCAGTTTATAACCTAAGGTAGGACCGTTTCAAGTCACTACGCCACAATCTACTTTGTTTCAGGTTATAGAATTCTTGTTCTAGCAAACCTAATACTCTGGGTCAGGTTATATTAGGTTTAGTGCGACTACTTATTCTAACGGGTCAGTATCAAATAAGTAGTAAATATAGGGTATGGGTTGCTTGGTTAAGCTTTACCGTTTCGGGTCTCCACTTAACCTTGCAATTCATACGAGATTAATGTGCACAAGAACTAGTAGAACACAAGAAATAGTATTTAAAACCAAGTTTTAAAACATTCGTCACAATATGTTTGCCCTAGCCCGAACGAGGGGTTTAGCTAGACATGTCCATGGAAATACAAGACAAAATAATAAAAGAAAGGAAATTCTTCTCTATCGCCGAAGGAAGGAGGACCAGAGCCGGAATGTTGGAAAGCGCCGAGGAGGACTTCGGTCCAAGAGAGAGCTCGAATTCTGTGTTATGGGATGGGATTTGTAGAGAGAGGAGCTCTCCACGTTTTGGGATGATTATTGGCCTTGAGCAAAGGTCTTATTTATAGAGTAGACAAGGCCCTTGAAGTTTCCAATTGAAGTTGATCCATAAACGGTTTTAGGAAACATGTCCTAAAACTGACTTTGCTTGGCTTCCAAGTTTACTTCTTCTGCAAGTCTTCCTGAACCTTGTAGAGCCTTCCAGAACCTTCTAGGAACTTCCTAAACCGCCACGATTGAAATTAGGAATTTTCCCGAAACACTGTTCACGACCCGAAGTATTGTTCATCCCAGAATTACTGTTCACGAGGCGAAGTTACTGTTCACGACGAGCCGGTCGGTTCAGGTTGCTCCTCTGGCTTTGATCTTCAACTGCGATGTTTCTGACACGAAATGCCATCTTTTAAGCGTGTTTCCTCCTAGAGCTTTTGAAACACCTGAAATGTAAAACAACACTAAGAAGTAACTGTTTGCATGCTAAAGTGCCGAAATTGGTGGGATTTGATGACTCGATGAGTCGTATAAATACGGTTCATCATATATCAGTGTATGGATTTTGTACTGGGGGTGGAGCTGTCATAGGCGGTGGGTGAATTTTAACGGTTGGAATTTCATGATTGGGGCTTTAATATGGGATTTGATTCTGATCAGGGCCTTCAAGGTGGGATTTTGTTCTACTTTTCTTCCTAAGCGGGACTGTAGGCTTAGCTGGTGGATTGACTACACTATTCTTAGAAGCAGGAGGTTCAATAACAGGATTTAGGGCTGGTTTCTTGGCTTTCCTGGGTTGAGTTTGTCTACCAGGAGGAAGATGTACCTTCTTAGGCTTCCGAGGTGGAGTCTGCACAACATGCACTGCTGGTGGAGTCTTAGCCAAGGCATCCAGCTTCTTCAATCGTGTACATTTCATAGCACCCAGGATTGCCCTAGCACGCTCCGTGTTGCGGAACTCAGCATTCACTGCCGGTTGAGATGTGGTCAGTGACGGTGCGAAGTCTGGATCTAGACTATCACTTTCGGTTGACTCAGTAGGGCGTGGTGGTGATTTGGTGTATCGCAGCCTTGGTGGATCACGACGGTCGGAGTGCGAACAGAGCTTCATCGTCCGACAACTTGTGACTTCCAGAGCATCGACCAATGAGACATCTTTGGCTTTTGGCTTTTGGTTTTTGGTTTTTTCCATCAATGACTTCGAACGGTTGAGGAATGGTGTAGATCTGAGTTATGGTGGATGAAAACGGTGGAGGAACAGTTGATGAAAACAGTGGGGGAAGAGTGGATGAAAACGGCGGAGGAACGATTTAGGGTTTCACTATGGTGGAGGGTGCTAGGGTTTCTCAACACTTGGAGAAATTTGGAGTGTTAAACATCCGAATTCAAGTTGACCACCGACTGCGCTGTGGGCTTCGTTTAATTTTGTGGGCCAAATAAACTGTTTAAGCGACATAATATGTTAAGTAAGTCCCATATGACTGTTTCATGAAAATCAGAATTTGGGGTCCAACTCGAAAATGTGTTTCCCACCAAAATGAAATAACCAATTGCGACAAAATGACTAACCTTTGTCCCATAAGAGTTCTGAAAACAGCTACAATCTGAGCAGTTTTCATTACATCCCAAGTTAAACA
The DNA here is from genome assembly GCA_033675215.1 of Rhodiola kirilowii. Taxonomy (NCBI): domain Eukaryota; kingdom Viridiplantae; phylum Streptophyta; class Magnoliopsida; order Saxifragales; family Crassulaceae; genus Rhodiola; species Rhodiola kirilowii. The sequence continues at coordinate 22,283,846 of CM066202.1, read as the reverse complement.
CACACTCAAATTGTTGTTTTGATTACATCCCAAATAAACACGAACACAAGTTCACCTACTTAACATATAATGCCAAAAAAATTCCCACCCCACCGATGCTCATTAATGTTCACATATCATCATCTGAAGTCTCCCATTGATCCTCCTCTTCTACTTCCATAATGTCATCCCACTGGTCGTCTTCATCTTCCCACATCATTTCCTCATCATCTTCCGGTATTTGCACTTCATCCAATATCAATTTTCTACGTGCTCTTGGTATTTCCTCTATATTAGGGTCCATGGTTGCAGGTTGCACATCATTTGTAAAGTGCGCAGGCATGTGCTCCTGATAAGGGTCATCGCCCTAAGGCTAAATAAGTGTGTTTGCCAGTGCTATATTGTGTGTGCCACTACTACTACTACTACTACCCTGATCGTCTTGTCTTGCAAGGGAGGTCTAACTATATGTTACTCTATGCAAAACAACATTTACCACCTTCCAGGGTTCACCAGCTCTAAGATCGTCATGATAAAACACTTATCTTTCGGTTGTGGCTAGACAATAAGGCCAATCTTCATACCAACTGGTAGAATTATCCACGGATAGAAGTCCATAATCCCTTTTAGTGCTTCCCCTATCCGTAGGATCTGTGTTAGACCATATGCAATCGAATAGGACGACATGCATCCCATTTGAGTATTATACTTGTACAATTTTTTGAATAATGTCGTAATAAGTAACATCACCATCTTCCACCATCACACCAGAATTTTGAGTCTTCATCTTTCGGTCCCGATCCCAAACAACAAACTTCACACCATTAACATAGCACTGAGAGTAACACGCGTATGACTGATGCATACGTGCTAAACTATGCAACTCTGGACAATATAATTCATATCCATCTCTTTTCAATATCTCCATCTGTGGACAGTTACATTTACAGTAATTAATAACGATATATATAACTAATAAGTATAAATAAAAATTAACATTTACATACCCAGTCATGAAAATATTTTAGGAAATGATTCACACGCTCTTTCTTTGTTCTATTTAGGCACTCACATTCGAACTTGTTGGCATCATTCAGCAAATATTCGTGCACTTTTCACAAGGTTCCACAACGCACCAATGCGCCATGTCAAGTTGTATCTTACTCAATCTAGTCCTTGGAGAATCACAGCTCACTTTCACTAGTGGAGAGTAAAAATTCAGGTCATTTAACACATCTGCACTTGACGAATCCACCTCGGATGATTCGTTCATATACAATTTGCAATATGTTATACACTCATGTGTAACATACCTCTCAGCGATGCATCCTTTTGGGTATTTGCTATTTCACACTGATCTCTTGTACTCGGCTAATTGCCTGTGAAAGGAAAAAAACATGTAGTAAGTAAAACACTTAATTAGTTACTAAAACGTCAATTTATAAGAGGAAACTTTATGACTTAGAGTAATTTATTAAACCTCTCAATAGGAAACATCCAGTTATAGTGCACCGGTCCCTTAAGGAACACTTGTCCGAGGTTTTTTTGCTTCACAAACTCTAAGAAGGCCATAATCCCTTGGGAAAATCGCGGATCACATTTGTCCGACAAATACATCCAACTGTTATCCATGATTTCTTATATCTTAGCAAATGTGGAACAAGATGAGATGCTTTTATAAACAAAAAACATCCACACACAATTAAAGATCCAATTTGTAGCTTGGCCCTATATAACAAAAACCTCAAGCAAAATAAGGGTCTGTCCACTTGAACTGAAACTTAACTGTAACTGAACTAAAATTAACT